>JBAGKK010520603.1:0-13266 GCA_037177015.1 Euceroptres primus
TATCGAAAAAACTGCAGAAAGTAATTTAAATAAAGTATTTTGCATAAATAATTCTGTTTTAGTTATAAAAGTGTCGAAATAAACCAATAATATAATTTTTTAACACAAAAAAATGTAATTGCAGAACTAATTTTACGACTTGATACGATCCTGTTATATTCCTAATGCTCGTTGTTTATTTCTGCTTAACTTCATTAAAAATATAAACGTTTATCATTATAAATTTTGCTTATTTATTTAATTAAATTAAAAGTATAAACTTATTACATTTTTCGTGAAATCTGTGTTTCGTGGTGATGTTCTTTATTTATAAATTTTATCGTTGTTTTAGAATATATAATTATGTTTTTAGTAGGAAAATTCGCCAAAGGTAAAAGGCAAAAATCGAATCCACCAGCAGAATTTTTAAAAGAAGAGGAAAGACTAATAAAAGAAAAAAGAGCTAAGACGGCAAGAAAAAAGGCGCCAAAAAATTAATCAAAACGCCAATGAGAAAGGTAAAGCTCAAATAAATTTTGCGAAAGCAACTTGCAACTTGCGAAACCAAAGATAGATAAAGTAGAGTCAATAGTTACAGAAAGACCAAAAAGAATTTGTCGAAAAATGAAACTTGACCTCAAAAAAATTTTTTATAACAACTTTTTTTATTTAAAAAAATTTTTTTCTATTTATTATTGATATATATTTATTATTTATATATCTATTTTTATATTTATGATTTTCTAGAAATAATTATGTTCTTGTAATTATATTCTTTCATAATAAAATAAGAAATTTATTTTAAAACTTTATTTTAACATTTTATTTATTTGTTTAATTAAATTAACAAAAATTATTATTTTTCATTATTAAACTGTTAATAATTTCGATAACTTATATTATTATAATTACAAAGCAAATCAATTTTTTTACCTAATCTTTAATCTTTAAACTATAATCAAATAATGATTCATTTTAATTTAAAAAATTAGTTTAAAATCTTTTTTATTGAAAATTTAAATTTTTTTTGCAAACCTAATTTTTACTTTCTATTCTATTATTCCTCATTTGTGAAAATTTCATTGTATTTTTTTACTTTATTGAGGAATATTTCTAGTTACAAGAAGATGGAAAATGCGTGTGACGTCAGAAGGCTCCAAAAGCCTTTCAAATAAATTTGTAACGTGTATACTTTTACAGGTTCTTGTATTAATGTCAATAAACCTAATGTGTACTAAAGGAAATCATTTTGAAAAAATTTTGGAAAAAATTTACCTTTTTCGAAAGTGTCCTCTGAGTGGAGAATAACCCATATGTGAAAAGGATTCATCAGAGTAAAACGGTGGCCTTCATTTTAATACACAGAAAATCCCAAGGTATCATTTTAATCTGCAGCAAAATGAGAACTAGAAAAACAAAAGACTGTGACAATAGAATAAATGATCCACTTTAGATCAAAATAATATTGCTGCAGTTTAAAATAATATCGCACGATTTACTGTGTGCCAAATTCTTCTGAGATTGAGTTGCAATTAAAAATTAAATTACAAACAATTGAATGACAATGAAAATTTAAATTGTTATTATTCAAAATGAAATGCAACAAATTTTGTACCAATGGTTTTCTGTGATATTGTTGGTATAGAGTTACGTTTACGGGTGTGTACCCGAATAAATTCCTGACATTTTAACCCCAGGATAAACATTCTAGGTTGAAAAACGAGGCCCCGGGGTTCTTTTGAAGTTAGAAGATGAAAAAATCGCGTTTCGAAAAAATCGATTTAAACTTTTCGAATTTCCTAATCGTGGGTCTTATCTTATTTTTTATACTCAAAGGACATCAGGAAAAGAGAATGTATAAAATAAGTAGTTTAGCCAATTTTGGGTCATTATTCAATTAAAAATTAAATCACAATGAAAATTTCAATTGTTATTATTCAAAATAAAATGCAACAAAATTTGCACCAATGGTTTTCTGTGATATTGTCGATATGGAGTTATTTTTACGGGCATGTACCCGAATAAATTCCTGACAATTTTAAGTTCAGGATAAACATTCTAGGTTGAAAAACGAAGCCCCGGGATACTTTTGAAGTTAGAAGGTGAAAAATCGCGTTTCGAGAAAATCGAGTTAAACTTTGCGAATTTCCTAATCGTGGGTCTTATCTTATTTTTCATACTCAAAATACATCCACCACTTTTGATAACTTCCGAATCATGATCATAGTGTCAATACCTCAAATACTTTTGATGTTATGAAAGGAACTACTCTAGAAATTTAACGAATCAGAAAAAAATCCTAAAATATGAATCCAAGGAATCAGTGATATATACACATTTCGGTCAGAACGATTCCTGCCACTATGCCGCAAAGGGTTAAGAAAGTTTAATTTTAAATTGAAATTTAATTCATAACAATTAAAAGGAATTTCAAAGTAGTAATTGATACAGGAAAAGAGAATGTATAAAATAAGTAGTTTAGCCAATTTTCGGGCAGACATTCAGTAGTATAAATGGGTTTTTATCCGACCTCCCTGAAAACGCTCCTTTAGGTGCCTGCTTAGCCAGCGTGAAGTTGCTAATTTCAGTCCGATGACGGTCAGCGGGCGTAAAAAATTTTTTGATTATCAAAAAACCGCCATTTAGAAAATGGCACCTCTTCCTAAAGGTTTGGGATATCCTTTTGCCGAAAAGCCGAAATCCCGAATGAGAAAAAATACCGAAAAAATAATTACCGACAATTCAAATTCTCGAAAAATTCAAATACCCGAAATTTTAAATTAATGCGAATAAAAATTATAATTATAATTAATAAAAATTTTTTTGCAAAGGATATGTTATAATAAAGGTATATGTACCCAGCAATAAATAAATGTCAATCAAAATATAAAATAACTGTATTTAAACAAAAATTTTTTTTACTCCAAAGTTAGTGAAGTAAACATAGCACATTTTTAACGACTCCAATCTCGACGTCGCATTTTCAGAGGGTGCCGGACAAAAAATATCGTGTCCATCAAGGTCTAAAGGATATTTTACCTCGTATGATTGACGTCCTCGCTTCGCTCGTGCATCAAACTTCACACTCGATAAAATAACCTCCTTTACGCCCTTGATGCACAATATACTATTTTGTCAGCTTCCAAAGAACAAAAACGATTCAGAAATAACTTTGAAGCCAAAAAAAAATGCATAAAATATAAATAAATATAAAATTATTTAAAAAGTAGTAGTACAAACCGCTTTTAGTCAGGAAACAAGTCAAGTAATAATTAAATAAAGTCCTATGTAAAAACAGAAATTAATCCAAAACAATATATTGAAATAGAAAAACTAAAAAAATATCGAATCAGTAGAATTTTAATCAGACAAGCAGCAATAAGAGGCACTTTTCGGTCAGACAACTGTTCTAAAGTAGGTAATTTAATAAAAAAAATCATTTACAAAAAAAAGGAAACTTGTATAAAACAGGAATTACTTCAGAGAGTTATGTCGAGGCAGAAAAAAATTATAAAATAAGAATCGACGCAATCAATATTTGCACTTTTGGTCAAACGATTTCTTTTAAAAAAGTTATTACGTTCATGACAAATAGAAGATATTTCAAATTAATAATTGACTCAGAAAAAGAGAATGTATAAAATAAGTAGTTTGGCCAATTTTCGGTCAGACATTCAGTAGTATAATTGGGTTTTTGTCAGGCAGTTCTTTTAAATGGAGCATACTATAATAAAGAACAAAAATGATTCAGAAATATCTTTGAAGCTGAGAAAAATGTTTAAAATATAAATAAATAGAAAATTAATTCAAAATCAGTAATATAACTTGTTTTCCGGCTGACAATACGTTAAGTAATAATATAATTAAATAAAGTCCTATATAAAAACAAAAATGACTTCAATATTATTGAAATATCAGAAAAAATAATATTAATATATATAATCAGTAGAATATCTCAATTTCGATTAGGCAAGCAGTAGAAGAAACATATTTTGGTCAGGCTTACTTCTAAAGTAAGTAATCTAATCTAAAAAAACTTGTATAGAATAACAGGAATAACTCCCGAGTAATAAAAATTATAAATCGAAGAATTTATAAATATAAATTATAATTATAAATACTACAAATTGGCTAAGGAAAGGAGAATGTATAAAATAAGTAGTTTAGTCAATTTTCGGCCAGACCTTCAGTGGTAAAAATGGGTTTTTGTCAGGCTATTCCCCTAAAGGCAAATTCTGAAAAAAAAATGATTCTGAATACCTTTGAGGCCATAAGACTGTCTAAAATATAAATAAATATGAAATTAATTAGAAGTCAGTAGTATAAACCAATTTTGATCCGAGCGGTGGAGTAGTTCAATTTTGGGGGAAGTAGGGGGGTATGTTTTCGAAAAAGGGGATTTTTTTAAAGGGGAATTTTTTTTATTAAAAATATCAGGAGAGTGAATAAATTTTATAAATGGAATGTTCATATGTAGAAGCAGAAAAAAAAGAACCAAAATTAATTTCAATGCATTTTGGAAGAGGCAGCAATTCAGTTCTTAGAAAAAATTAGTTCGAGTCAAAATTGTTTGTCTAATAATAATTGTTTGGAATTCACCAGGAACAATTCTGAATTCACCTTGAATTCTTTGGAATTCATCATGAATTCTTTGGAATTTAATTATGACCCCACCTTCAATTCTTTGAAATTCTTTAGAATTCATCTTGAATTTAATAGAATGTAATTATGAATGCCTTTTGATTCTTCGGAATCCATCTTGAATTCTTCCAAATTCACGGTTAATTCTTTGGAATTCATAATGAATTCTTTGGAATTAACAATGAACTCTTCGAAATTCACTATGAATTTATTGAAATTCTATACAATTCACCAGGAATACTTTAGAATTCATCATGAAATTATTTGAATTTAATTACGAATTTTTGGGATTATTCGGAATTCACCTTGAATTTCTTGGAATTCACCTTGAATTTTTTAGAATTCACCTTGAATTCTTTGGAATTTACATTGAATTCTTTGGAATGCACATTGAATTCTTTAGACTTGATAATTAACTATTCGGAAATCACCTTGAATTCTGAAGGACTCCAATGAATTCCAAGTGAATTCCGAAGGACTCCAAAGAATCCCTGGTGATTTCCAATGAATTCATGCTGAATTCCGAAGAATTCCTGGTGAATTTCAAAGAATCCCTGGCGCATTTCAAAAAATCCCAAAGAATTCATAATTAAATTCCAAAGAACTCCGAAGAGTTCATTGTGAATTCCAAAGAATTTCAAAGAATTCAAGATGAATTTCGAAGAATCTCAAAGAATTCATAATTAAATTCCAAAGAATTCTAATGAATTCATTGTGAATTCCGAAGTTCGTTGTGAATTCCAAAAAGTTCCAGACTCTGTGAAACTCCATTGCCCGGACTTACGGCTTTTTAGATACTGAGCAAAAGGTTTAATATTAATTTTATGTAATTAAGTTAAGATGTATTTGATCTAAAATACACGTAAACATTTCAGATTAAATACACAATTTTCGAATGTATTTCAAATAAAATACAAAAATATATACATTTAGTTTGTATTTTATTTAAAATACATTGGCTAAATTGTATTTTACCTGCAATGTATTTCAACCACTTTATACCGAAATACTTGTATTTTGAGTAATATAGTTGAAGTATTTTGTGCCATAAAGTAAATTAAAAGTTTTTTAAATAGCGATACAAAATATTTAAACCATATTTTTAAATTATAAATAATAAATTAATTTAATTAGTAAAATTTTAATTAATAAAAAAATTAATTAATTAACAACAATTAAAGTTGACAACAATTGCCATTTTTAAATGTAATAAATTTCTATTTATGATAATTCTTGAAAAAAAATTTTTAAAAACATCGAAAAAAGGGGAAAAAGAAGGAAATATCTCAATTTAAGGGATTTTAGGAGATTTTGTGAAAAGTAGAGGGAAAAAAGGGGAATAGAAAACTGACTGTGATCTCTGATATCGTCTGACGAGGGCATAATTTTTCCACTTGAAGATCTAGATTACACAGAAAAAACAAAAGATAAAGTTTACCTCAATTTCGGGGTAAACATTATCTGCAACAAAAATTAACTTCAACCGTATAAATTTACTGGTAAATTTTTTTTTCTATGACAGCACGTACGTATTTTGAAAGACGTGAAATACTACGTATAAAAATTTATCCCTCTAAAAAATTATCTGCAACAAATTTTGTCCTTAGTTTTTTCTGTGTAAAAATTTTTTTCTGTTCACAACGAAGATCAAAATCCTAGAAGTTTTGGTGACATAAATCTACCTGGCATAACAATAAGGTTAAACATTAATTTTATTGATAATATAAATAAAAGATCATTGAAGGGATTTTATTCTATAGCATATACTGACAATGTCAATAAGATTGATTGGCAATTTGATATTATATTTTTATCGTTAGATCCTTTGATATCATCATGAATTTATCAATTTATGTCATTTTAAATCAAAGAAAATATTACTTCTTAATTAAGTATTACTACTTTTCTGAGGATGATTCTTTAAGAAATCGGTATTCTTTATTTTTGAATTTCGCCCCTGAGAGAAATTCCACACGCATCATAAAATAGCATTTACACGAGCTAATGGTTCACTACACGGCGCTTCGTTGGAAAACGAATCCTCTTTCTGTTTCGTCTCGTCTACCCTTGTTCGTCGAAAGATGCGGCAATCGTGAAGGATTTAAGGGTTGAAAACCTGAAATGGCATCGTCGTTCCGCCGACAATGTCCCGTTCCTACTTCCGACTGCCAACACCCGATCGAGCACCAGGGACGCACTTTTATATAAAAATTATATAAAATAAAAATTTAACCTAATGGCGACTGATATAAATCATATTTATTAACAGATGACCGATTTTATTTTTAGATCTTTCATAGATAAAAACCTTCGAGGTTTTATTCTTTCGCACGTATTAAAAAAAACGAAGCCCGAATTTTCAGTTTTTTAATCGAATTATAATTCTATAAAATAGCAGAGAATTTTCATGTTTTTTTCAACTTTTTAATTTCAATTCTAAAAGTAAAATTGGTGACCTGTTAATAAATGTTATTTATCAGACACACTGAGGAAAAAATACTTTTGAATCTATAGCTTTTGAATCTTTTAATCTATTAAATCTACTATTGCGATCTGCCAAAAACAGATGCTATAGATTTCAAATAATATGCTCCGAAATTCATAGTATCGCTGTTGAATCAAAATCTACTATTTTTTATTCATTTTTACCGTTTTTGAAAAGTATTTTTTTCTCAGTGCAGCATGATTGGGTTAAATTTTAATTTAATATGATTTTTAAATTAAAAGTTCAAATGTGACAATTTTTTAAGAAAACTTGTCTTAAAGTTTTATTTCCTCATTTTAACGTCCTTTACAAGATTCAAATAGTTTGCCAATTTTCGACCTACAAATTCTCTATCGAGGTCTATAGTTAAACTTTTTCTTTTCATCGTCTATCAAGTCAGAGAATTAATTGTATTTTCAGTCAGGATTCGTGAACTGGTTCGTTTTGATGTTTCAAAGCGTAGCCGAGAGGCGGTGAACCACTGACGATAGATCGGTGGTCTGATGATTAAGGGGATTTGGCCAAACGTAGTTTGGCTCGTGTGTATTCTGTTGAGCCCCGTCGTTCGCTTGAACAAACTCTACGAGGCCTTCTGACCACCTTGTCAGGCACGCCCGGGTCCACTCGACCACGGCCGACGTTCGAGGATTTGGGTTCGAACCGTTTCCATCCGACTACCCTTCTACTAAAATCATACCCCATATTCTCAATTTGCCTATATTCCATCATAAATCCTACAGCCAAATCTGCATTAAAACATCTTGAAACAAATTCAATTTATAAAGATATTTTTTAGAGTAATTTTTAGAGTAATTAACATTCATCGAGGGGTTAATCACTCGAATTTTGAGTGCATACCAGATTTCAAGATTCCAAAGATTTCAAGATAACAAATTTCCAATGATTTTAAAAAATTTCAAAACACTTCCGAAGATTCCAAGAGATTTCGAAAGTTTTTAAAAGATTTCCACAGCCTTCAATAAATTTTATGAGAGTGGGTACAAGATTTCAAAGATTTCAAGATATTGCAAAACTTTTAAGAAATTTCAAATCATTTCCAAAGATTTCAAGGAATTTTAAATCATTTCCAAATATTTCAAGGAATTTCAAATCAGTGATCAAGATTTCAAAGATTTCAAGAGATTGCAAAAGTTTTAAGAAATTTTAAATCATTTCCAAAGATTTCAAGGAATTTCAAATCATTTTCAAATATTTCAAGGAATTTCAAATCAGTGATCAAGACTTCAAAGATTTCAAGAGATTGCAAAAGATTTTAAGAAATTTCAAATCATTTCCAAAGATTTCAAGGAATTTTAAATCATTTACAAATATTTCAAGGAATTTCAAATCATTTCCAAATATTTCAAGGAATTTCAAATAATTTCCAAAGATTCCAAGGAATTTGAAATCATTTCCAAAGATTTCAAGGAATTTCGAAACATTTCCAAAGATTTCCATAGGTTTTAAAAGATTTTATGAGAGTGTGTGCACCAGATTTCAAGATTTCAAGATTCAAGAGTTTCCAAAGATTTCCAAAAAAATTTCCAAAGATTTCCACAGGTTTCAAAATATTTCATGCCAGTGTATGCAAGTGTACACCAGATTTAAAGATTTTATTATTTTAAGAGATTTTGAAAAATTTCCAAAGATTTCCACAGCTTTCAAAAGATTTCATGAAGGTGTGTGCAAATGTACACCACATTTCAAGATTTCAAGATTCAAGAGTTTTCACAAGATTTCAAAAAATGTACAAAGATTTCCACAGGTTTCAAAAGATTTCATGAGAGTGGATACACCAAATTTAAAGATATTTCACAAGGTTTCAAGAGATTTCAAAATATTTCAAGAGACTTCAAGGAATTTCAAGGAGTTTCAAGACATTTCCACAGGTTTCAAAAGATTTCATGAGATTGTGCACACCAGATTTCAAGATTTCAAGATTCAAGAGCTTTCACAAGATTTCAAGAGATTTCAAAAAATTTCCGAAGAATTGCACAGGTTTCAAAGGATTTCATAAAAGTGAGTACACTAGATTTAAAGAGATTTCACAAGGTTTCAAGAGATTTCAAAATATTTCAAGAGACTTCAAGGAATTTCAAGGAGTTTCAAGACATTTCTAAAGATATCCACCGATTTCAACAGATTTCATGGAATTGTGCACATTAGATTTCAAGATTTTAAGATTCAAGAGTTTTCACAAGATTTCAAGATATTTCGAAAAATTTCCAAAGATTTCCTTAGGTTTCAAAAGATTTCATTAAAGTGTATGCAAATGTACACCACATTTCAAAATTTCAAGATTCAAGAGTTTTTACAAGATTTAAAAAAATTTCCAAAGATTTCCACAGGTTTCAAAAGATTTCATGAGAGTGGATACACTAGATTTAAAGAGATTTTACAAGGTTTCAAGAGATTTCAAAATATTTCAAGAGATTTCAAGGAGTTTCAAGAGATTTTAAAAGATTTCCACAGGTTTCAAAAGATTTCATGAGATTGTGCACACCAGACTTCAAGATATCAAGATTCAAGAGTTTTCACAAGATTTAAAAAATTTTCCAAAGATTTCTACAGGTTTCAAAAGATTTCATGACAGTGGGTACACCAGATTTAAAGAGATTTCACAAGGTTTCAAGAGATTTTAAAATATTTTAAGAAATTTCAAGGAATTTCAAGGAGTTTCAAGACATTTCCACAGGTTTCAAAAGATTTCATGAGATTGTGCACACCAGATTTCAAGATTTCAAGATTTAAGAGTTTTCACAAGATTTCAAAAAATTTCCAAAGATTTCTACAGGTTTCAAAAGATTTCATGAGAGTGGGTACACCAGATTTAAAGAGATTTCACAAGGTTTCAAGAGATTTTAAAATATTTTAAGAAATTTCAAGGAATTTCAAGGAGTTTCAAGACATTTCCACAGGTTTCAAAAGATTTCATGAGATTGTGCACACCAGATTTCAAGATTTCAAGATTTAAGAGTTTTCACAAGATTTCAAAAAATTTCCAAAGATTTCCACAGGTTTCAAAATATTTCATGACAGTGTATGCAAGTGTACACCAGATTTCAAGATTTTAATATTTTAAGAGATTTTGAAAAATTTCCAAAGATTTCCACAGGTTTCAAAATATTTCATGAAGGTGTGTGCAAATTTACACCACATTTCAAGATTTCAAGATTTAAAAGTTTTCATAAGATTTCAAAAAATTTACAAAGATTTCTTCAGGTTTCAAAAGATTTCATGAGAGTGGGTACACTAGATTTAAAGATATTATACAAGGTTTCAAAAGATTTCAAAATATTTCAAGAGATTTCAAGGAGTTTCTAGAGATTTCAAAAGATTTCCACAGGTTTCAAAAGATTTCATGTGGGTGTGTACACCAGATTTTAAGAATTAATTAATTATCTCTGGAAAGGGGCAAAAGGTTTTCCTATTCTAAAAAAATTGTTTCGATTATTATTCCCTAGACCTAAAAATTTCAAAAAGTATTCATATCTCCTCAGAAAATCTACTTCAAAGATCATACAATACCTATGCTTGTCTGGACAAGACAAACCGTATCCACTGTAGAATTTTCTTACCCAATTCTCTAAAGAAACGATTATATTATCAATTGAAATAACAGCCATCCAAAAAAAATGTTCCTACTTCTGTGTGCATAATAGAACCAAAAATGATTGAGCCTTTAAATTTAAAGATTTATTTTCTTTTTTGTGTATTAAACCAATCTAAATTTATAAACCTCCATTATTAATTATTATCGAGCAGGAACAAACGAATGTTTGAAAGTCTAGGAAAAAAAAACAGAAAAAAGAAACGTTAAAGGAGCACGTGTATGGCTCACGATTCAGAACCTCAAAATCCAAAAGTCAGAAAACATGTTAAATTTTCTCCTTTTACACGCACCAGATCAATAAACTCGTTGTTGAAGTCTACTACAATGTTAGCACCTTGGAAACAGCCCTTCTAATCGGCCTCACAAGTCATTCCCTACAGGAAAAAATATCAGCTTGCTTACTGAGGCTTGACCACCAATAACCTTTTATTAAAAATTTCAAGTGATCATTTGTTCATAAAAAATAAGGCAGAATGCTTCAAAGACAAAATCTCGACGACAGGTGCAAGAAGAACCATCCAGGAAGAGCAGCTAACAAAACATCTGATCAAATCCAGGAAATTGAAGGAGATAATAAAATTCACGACGGTTTCTCAAATACAAAAAATTCTCCTGCTCCATCCCCAGTCTTGAAAGTAAGCTCATTTTTCAGAAACGAATAATTTTACAGATTTAATTTGGAGTGAAAAGTAAAATTTTGATTTTTTTAGTAATCTAAGTAATCTAGTGATCTAGTGATCTGTATTGAATTTAGAGGTGTGCAGTTTGTCAGATCGAATTTTCAATGCAAATTGATACCTTTTTGTCTACGTTTAGATTATTGAATTTTTCGAAATTAAGTTTAATTCAAAAATAAATCTAAGCAACCTAAATCACTTCAAATGCAAGATTTCTTGAAACCGAAATCATTCAGGTAGTTTTGAAATATCCATCTCAAATATCGATCGAATTTATAAAATTCGATTCGCTCGAAAATTCGATCGTTGTTTTAGATGGATATAATTTCAAAACCAATTGAATTATTTCGGTTTCGAGAAATCCTACATTCGAAGAGAGCTTAGAAGCTTAAATTTCTTCTTGAATTAAACTCAATTTAGAAAAATTCAATGTTCTAAGCGTGGCTAAAAATGTACCAATTTTCATTGAAAATTCGATCTGAGAAATGCACACCTCTAATTGAATTGTAATTGTGAGAATTATATTATTCTAGATCCAGATTTTTTAAACGAAAGAGTTAATGTTATTAATTTTCAATATAACAAAGATTTTTGAAACAGATGCAGGCAAAATATCCTTGTCCAATGGTGGATCTTTTGAAAGGACGTCAAGAGGCTGGAGATAATATTGCACCTCCGTATTTTCCTCAACCCGGCGATGATCTTCCAGTAAAGAGCGAGGGTCCTATGGAACCAATTGGACCATGGGCCACCGGTTGCGTGACTTATAGTCCCTTCGCCGGGATGATGGGAATTCGACCTGTGGTGGATCGTTACTCTTCTACACGTTACAGCCCCGGTCAATGGCGAGCACACAATCGTACATTTTTCGATGAATCAAACGAGAAAATTCGAGAAGCAGAGTTCGTAGACAAAATTAACTACAATCAGGGTGTCTAGGGATCAGGCCATTTTGAAATTCCCGGTTTTTTCCGGTTCCTTACCGACCAATTTTACATTTTTTATTTACAATAACGTATATATTATACAGTAAGGTTGTTTTCCAAGCGGCCATAGGGGATATAATGCATAATTTTAAAGGACTATGCTGTATGAGAATATGTATCAAAAAAAGGGATTTATTGCTCCAGTCCGACATATTGGGTATAGCATAGTTTACACAGTATATTTTCCCTATGACTGGTTCGAAAATGTCCTTTGTATGTATTTTCCTCGTGTAAAAGATCCAATTAATAAAAATATATTTTAGTATTGTTAGGCAACGTTTCAGACTTTATCAGTACTAAGAGATGTTTTTATTAATAGGATCTTTTACACGAAAAAAATACATATTAAAATTGGTAAAAGGTGGAAACTGAAGAATATGGATATAAACGTATATATTATTCTAGATAACTTCTAATTTCTTTCGAAATAAACACATTAGCATTGTTTCGCTATCTTAAACATTAAATTATATACTTTTCTTTACATTTTTGCAAAAATAAAAGTTAATGTTCATTTTTATTTTAAAAACTTTTTTCCACTTTTCAAATAGTCGCAAATAAAGTGAAAATAAGTAGATTTTACCATTAAATTAAAAAATTCCCGATCTAAAATAAAATTCTCGGGGTTTTTCTGATGACACCAAATTCCCAGGGCTTTCCCGGTTTTCTCTCGGTGAAACCAAATTCCCGGGGTTTTCTCGGCTTTTCCCGATTTCCTGATCCGCTAGACACTCTGACAATTTCTTCTTTTTATTTCCCAGTATTTGCTAGATCCGACGTCTTCCTGCGCACAGTGGGAAAAAAATACATTTATACCCCTCTAACCTCAAAATCTCAACTTTGACATGATTTTTCGGCTCTCGTGGTATAAAATACTGTTCGATA
>JBAGKK010520614.1:0-13266 GCA_037177015.1 Euceroptres primus
AAATAAGAAATTAATTATATTTATGTATATTCGATTACATTTATACGTGTGTATGTAATAAATTATGTTAAAAATAATACGAAAAACATGACGGGAAATAAATATATTGGAAACGAATATATTGGAGAAATAAATAATTAAAGAAACTAAAACAATTTTGTCTATTGAAGGAGATTTCAACGCCAGAATAATCAACAAAACAGAAATACAATCAGAAAAGGGGAAAGAGGAAAGAAGAAAGAGCTAAGAAAAAAAATAAAAGAGGAACGACTCTTATTTTAAATACATTAGGAATATCAAAAAATTAAAGAACAATTAGCAAAATTGCCTGATTGGAACAATCTTTCTCTAAAACCGAGTATTTTTAAAAATTTGAATATAATACAAGGACATAGTATACTATACCACAAAAAAAAGGAAAGCATAAATAAATTTTCCAGCATGAAAAAAAGATTATATTTAGAAGATAAAAACCTGTAAAACAAAACAAAAATAGATAATGATAAAAAATACATTCAGAAAACAATTTGATTCATACATCAAATTTTGTTTGAATGCACTTTGCTTGACTTAAACAAATTTTTTATTTGAATCAAACAAAATTGTTTTAGTTCATATATTATGTATTTAATACATAATATAAATCAAATATATTATGTATTTAATTTTTATACGGCCAAACAAATAGTTTGCTTATTTCAAACAATAAATATGTTTTGTTGAAACAAAATTTGTTCGAATCAAGTTTTTTTTCTTTTACCCATTATTTATTGAATCACACCAATTTTTTTCTTACTCTAATATAAAATGTGATGATGAAACTGCACTGTGAACAATTTTGGAAATTTTTAAGACTAAATAGTATGAAATTCTTCCGAAAAAGTTCGGATATAAGTTTTTCTAAGAAAAATGGGTAATTTCTCCGAAAATATTGGAAAATTTTCCGAATAAGTAATTTCTCCGAAAATATTGGAAAATTTTTCGAACAAGTAGTTCCTCCGAAAATATTGGAAAATTTTCCGAATATATTGGTTAATTTCCGAAAAGTAAGGAGATATTTCGTAAAACTTAGGAGATTGTATAAATAAATCTCCAACTACAATTCGGAATTATTTACGAATGCATTAGGAAAAATTTGAAAATGTTCGGGTTATAAGTTGACAACCTTTTTTCGGAAAGATTTCCGAAAAATTTTTTACAGTGTACAGAGATGTTGAAATGTTAAATTGTTTAATTAAGTATAAGTATAAGGAAATGGGACAATTGTAAACCCGAGAAGGATTTACATGTGAGAATATAATCTAAATCTAAATCTAGAAAATGTAATGAAACTTTAATAAACAAATATGAAATTCAAAAAGATATAAATTATAAATCAAAAATATAAAAATACAAAATAGATAAAAGAAAATAATAAATATAAGAACCGTAATTGGTCAAATTCCTCTCTAATTGTAGTAAAATTTGCAAAATAAGTTAGAAAAAATATGTAGTCGGCTTTGAAAGGTTAAAACCAAGGAGAATTTAATTTTTAAATAAATCGAGCGTTAATAATAAATTGTACAAGTTACGACCTTTCGCACCGTTGACTTTGACCCAATTGGTTTTCGACCATTCGTGATGCGTCTTTTTGAAATCTATACGAGCACCATCCATCCTCAAGCACGTATGCAACAACAAAATCAAGAAGGAGATTGGGAATGCAATTGCGAAGAATTCTCGTAAAGCACAAACCAACATTCAACCCCTCCCCCCTTTCCTCCCTCAACTCCTGTCCTTTCATGCCATTCACAGAAAGCAACAGCGTTTATTGGATTTCCATCCAAGTTTATAGACAAGCTTTAAGACGTCATGATTCCTTTAAAATGTCTAGCACTTAGGGAATGCATTCTATATACTTAAATCTACAAAACAATAAAGAAATCATGCTCATATTTTCAATACATTTGAGGAGTAAGCTATAGAAACTTGATAAATCCACTCAGATGAAATAAAAATGTAAACTCTGATAAAATAAAAAAGGCAAAAGACTTTCAGACACGTATTAATTATGTAAAATACGTTTTTTGATTTTTTTATAATTACTAAAAAAAATTATGAATGCAACTTTCAGACACGTATTAATTATGTAAAATACGTTTTTTGATTTTTTTATAATTACTAAAAAAAATTATGAATTAGTAACAAAAAAATACTCAAAAAATGGATTTAAAGATGAAGGATGTCTCGTTTTTTAAAGATCAGAATGAATATATCAAGCTCGTATTTATAATTCGAAATATAAATAATGATATAATATATTGATAAAAATTGTAGAATCTTGAAAAGATTGTTTACTTTTTTCGTGGATAATGAATATATTTAGTTATGAAAAGATGGATAGAATGGGAAAAGCGCATAAAAGCTATTTTTGAAATTGTTCAGGGAGACAAAAAACATTCACTCATATTCTTTCATTCAATATTCTTCGGACAACTTTGAATGATGATTAAAAATCGAATTTTGAATGTAAAAGAATCTACATATTTTATACGTGCATACAGGCAAAAAGTTTGATTGAAAAATACAAAATTAAAAAACTTTTTGTTTAAATTTTAAAAAAATGAATAAACAAGATTTTTGAAAAATAATTTTTCTACCCTTCAACTTAAAAAATTTTCTATAGTCGCTGAAGCTGAGTTATTTCACTCGCAAAAGAAGTTCTGAACTAGACCAAAATCGATATTTTTTTCCTCTACATCAAAGCTTTCTAAGATCAGAGAACGCTTTTAATTTGTAGATCGGATAAAGGAACAAAGAATCGTACAATTACTCCGGAGAACATCTGATTTCCGGAATTGATTCTTCGGCTAGAACGTGATTTTGTGCCCAAGAAAAGAACATCCGGCTATCGGAAAATCTTGAATAAATGCGACAATTTTTTAAAAAAGGAAAAAATTGCGATTCATTTATAAAAAAATAGTATTCCTTTGATAAAAAAACTTTAAATTTAGGAAATTTGTTTTTTTTTATTGAGAATATTTATAACCCAAAAACAGGTAAAAAACTTTTTGACTGGATTTACACTTACAATTTTTTTTACAATCATATACATATTGCCGCTTCACATAGATTGCACCTTAAAAGTATATATTTCTAAATTAGAGAATTATACAAGTTTTTTTAAAACATTTTCCATTGAGTGTTTCAATATAAAAGAAATAAGATTTTTTACAGTAGTATCAATCAATAGTTTTAATTATTAATATGTACATTTTATTTTTATTTTCACTGTATAATAATTGAAAACACTATATAGCATTCATTATTTTGAATCTAGAATAACAGTTTATTTTGAAGAATGCAATAGGATTTTTCTCACTAAAGGCTAAACAATAAAAACATTAAAAGTCGTTTGCATATACATTTACATAGCCATTGTGCAAGAGATATTTGTCTACTGGACAAGTACTAACTTCAATCTCATTATTTATTCAATTAAATTTCCATTATTCCTCCTTTTCTGCCTTCATTCCTACAATTAAAGTACACTCGTGTTTTTCCTTAAAAATCCCTATTTATTTTCCTGCAAAAACCTATTAAAAATAAACTACATTAAAATTGTTTAGATAGTTTTAAAAACTACACAACTGATAGTTTAAATTACAGTAAATATAAATATAATATAAACAGATTTAAAACTATTTATTTTCGAAATTTTATAAATAGTATTCCAAGTAATAAGAAATGAATTTAAAAAATATTTTATTAGAAAATAAAACAGTATCAAAGAAACAAGAAATATAAGTAATGTAACAAGAAATTTAAAAAATTGTTTATTAAAAAATAAAACAGTGTAAAAGAAGCAAGATTGTTGAAAAATTAAAAGAAATTAATAGGAAGAAATTAACTGGCATTAATTAACTTTAACTTTGAGCCAAGTAATCTATTCTGCAATTTCTGCAAGGAGTTTGAAACCTGTTTGAGTTACGTGACTGGTATTAAGATACAAAACTTGCTTTTGTATCGTCTTCAGCTTAGGACAAAACTCATGTTAATAACGGTAGGATCCTTTTTAAAAAGCCAATTAAACTTTTCTCGTCAAGTATCTTAAACTATCCACTGCTGATCATTAAATTCCTTTTATATAGCAACCTATGTCCTATGTAATTTATAGCATTTAATAAAGGTCTACATTTAAAATATATCTCAACTTTTTTAATTAAATCACAAACAGTTGGTTAAAATTTTCGAGTTTTCGTAAACTTTCTGGACCTTCATCTCTCCTAGTTCCTAAAATCTTGATAAAACTTTGAACTATTTCCACAGAAATTTCTCATCAACTTCACGAATGTGAATTTTTCAAGGAATGCATTACTGAAAATTTGATATTGTTAATGTTAATGATATTGATATTGTTTTAATATTGTTAATAAAAAATATTTTATATGTTACAAAGAAGATTTTCAAATCATGGAGAAAAAAAGAAAATTCAATTTTTTAAATTAAGTTTCAGTATATTATATAGAAAGCAACATGAGAGGCACTTTGAGAATTTAAAGCTGATTACGAAACCACACGAAAGCAGTGCTGACTAAATTTATGTTGATGAGAACAGCAAACACAAAATTCTGTGCCTAAAACAAGTTCAGTTTCAAAAGGTCACTTGAAGGAAATTCCAAGGTTCCAAAATTAAACATTCCTCAAATATTTGCATTCTCTTTTGTAATTGAGCTTTGTTCATCAACTTGGACAAATTTTGTTCCTTAAACAAACATTTTTCATGTTTTTTGAATTAAATCTTATCGTCCATGATTAAAAAAAAATCAATAAAAAAATACAATAAAATAATTTTAAAAACTGGAATTTAATATTTATTTATTTTTTCAAGAAACTTTTAAACTTTTTAAAACCGTTCAAAACAAATTCAATAATGCCTTATTGAACTGTCGAGGACATTCACATTTACTTGAGCGCTAATTAAATTTATTTGTCATACCAAGTCTACATTGACAAAACTTTTTAAAAATTAAATTCGTTATATAATAAGTTATTAATTTAATTTAATTAAATATAAATTTAATTTTTTTAGCTTTGAATCAACATTAAAATATTTCAAAAGTATTTTCTCGCTTTTTATTTTAAATTGAAAACTCGATTTTGGGAATGTTTTCTTGTCTCTACTGGAAAAATCTCGAAATAGCACTCACGCCCGTTTGCTATTCTACCTTGAATTGAAATTTAAAATTAGTAATAAAATTAATATGTAAATTAATATTTACAGCAATAAAATTAATATGTAAAAATATAAACTGTAAAAAATAGAACAAATAAATTTACATAGAATCTATAAACGATCAATTTCCGGTCAGTTAAACTTGGTTGTGTGCAACTGATTTCAATTAATTTCAAGGGTCCTCTTCCTTTGAGTTCTCAAGCTTCTGCAGACAAATCGGAAAAGGGCTTTCAAACAGCAAGAGGATTTCAAATCATTTGACTTCTAAACTACCTTGCATCCTTCAGAATAAATTACGACAAACATGGCCTATTGTCGAAAGTACAATTAAATTTTCATTTCCTAATTAGGTAACAAAACCAGACTAAAGAAATAATTTCAAAACAAATTAATTAAATTGAAAAATACGTAGTAATAAATATTAGCAAGAAATTAAAAAGTCTGATAAAATAAGGAACTGATATAATATTTTTTGAGAGAAAAATATACTAGGATATTTTTAGAATAGACCTAGTATATTAATACTGGATACTTTAGCTTCAATCATGGATGAAATTTTATGACAGTCTTTTGAATGCATATGGGGAATTAAAACTTTAAAAACATTAGTGAGTATACTTGACCAAAGGACTTAAACCGATCCTTTAAGCTGTAAGCAGCTTAATGTACTATAAAACAAAAATGTATTTTAATAAAGCAGTTGAAAATATTTCTCTGAATTAATATATGTAATAAAATATATTATTACTTAGTTTGACTTCTTGATTATTCGTTTTGAATTCTCCGACGTTTTTTATATTATTACTAATTTTAGTTTAGTGGCTTCATTCTTCTTACGGAAAACTCTAATGCAATTAATTATTGTTATCAAGTTTATAGTGATTTTAATATTTTTTAATATTTTATATTTTCATCATAATTCCTCTCTTACGAATTTTTCAAACTCATTTTTTCATTATTATTTTCAAAAATATGGATCTCATGATCTAGAGATTAGCGAATTTATGTCATAAAGTAACTTTAGGTAATTTGTGCAATGCATTCTCCTTATAATGGAATTAGAAAGTCTTTGAGATCTCCAAGCAGATTAGTTCCCAGAAATTAATAAGCTTTTGATTAAAATTTTCGGAAACTGACATTATTTAGGTACAAATTATAAATAACAGCTTTGCAAAGCTAATAAATTGTTATATTTACAAAACATTAATTGAGAAAAAGTTTGCTATAAAAATATTATTCTTTAGCCAGTAATCAGAGTATTGAAACGTGTAGCAAATTCTCAAACAGAATTACTCTAATGGCATAACGATCTCGAAAATAGTTAAAGTTTATGGCTGCAGATTGTGTGCTCCTAATTAAAAGTCGAAGTTGGCAATTTCTCTTTATAGCCCAATTCATTAGTAGAATTAAACTCAAAACTGGAAACATGTGTTAAAAGTTTTGACATTTAGAATTTATACCTATTAATTGTAACACCCAGAAACGACATTCTTTAAAGAAAAAAATTATCATTTGATAATGGAAAAAATACAAATTTTAATTATTTGTTAATATTCAGGCAAGAGATTTTTGAAATGAAACTGCAAAATGGAAACTGCAATTCAAAAAACCCATTTTGCAAATTCAAAACACAAAGAATTTTTTAAAATAAAAATAAAAATAATTAATTAAAATTACCGCTTGGAAGATTCAAATAAAGATTTAATTTTTTATAACTGTCTGAAAATTTTGAAAATAGTTGAGGAAATAATAAAATCTTTAAGAGAAAACAATTCTTATATTTTGCTTGGACTATTTTATGAAAGAAAATAAAGTAAAGGTTATAATTTACCATGCATGCTAAATTAAAAATTTAATCTGCAGATGAAAGTATTTTTCATATATGTTCAAAAAATGAATTCATTTTAAGATTCAAGTAAAATTTAAATCTTTCCAAACGATGAAGTTCCAATTAATAAAAAATCTTCTTACCATTTCATGAAAATTTTTTCTCGAGTAATAATTACGTATTATGTTTAATCACCATTACAATACTATTTCTCTTATGGGATATTTTCAATTTTCATTATTCACATTTCACTTTGCGTTTTTCATTAGTCATTATTTAAAGGTAAAAACCGAAGATTAAATATTTCACTTTTTATTCTTCAAAAATAACAAAATGAAAGTCGAAGTTTACAAAAAAATAAAAAGTAAAAATTAAAAAGTGAATAATAATAAATCAAAAATAAAAAGTGCAAAGTGAGCGGTAAAAAGTGAAAATTGAAGAATGGAAAATGGAAAGTAAAAAAGTTAATTCATCGTATTATCTGAAAATATTTTTCAATAGATAATAATGTTTCGAGAACTTTCCCACAAATATGAAAAATAAAAATTATTAAAATAAAAAATTGTTACGGAATCACTAAACTCACCGTTGGCCAGCGAATCTCGTTGATCACAAAAATGTAAAGGAGTAGACTTATAAGATAACTTCTGGTGAGCCCCATGTTCCCTTTTCGCAAATAAACGACGGTTTCTTCGAAACGCGGCTTTCCAAATGTGAATAACGTCACGGAACGCTAAAGCGTCCTTATATAGAGGATATCTCACCCCCGCGCAGGCGTTCCACCCCATGTACTCACAAATGCGTAAATACTCCAATTTAACAATTTCACAAATCTCATTCAATAAAAAAAACATAAAAATAAAAAAATTAAATTTATTATTATAATAAGGAATGATAATGGTCATCATATTTGAAACATTATTTACATTCGTAAAAAATAAATTATCTAAATAATATTTCCCAAGTATTCAAAGTGTGAAATGATTCGAAGTTATTATTATTATGTTATTTAATCCCTATTAAATAGTCAAGAAAGTAAATGAAAACTGTTAGACGAAGAAAAATGAAAAATAGTTTTCCATTATAAATCATCCCTCATTTTCCCCCTTTTATTTTTTCCCCTTTTCTTAAAAAGACGATTTTTTGCCATTTAACCATCATTCTCTTTTATCATTTCTCAAATCCCAAACAAGTTCGGCTCTATTTCTGAATTGTCCCCAAATTGTTTTCAGATTTAAATTTAGTTTACCATTTAAGATTTGTGGACAAAAGTTATGTCTACCCTCAATTTGAATTTTAAAAGCTGTTTATTTTATTTTTTAGATTATTTTGGACAAGAGGGGTAAGAATTTTCAAATTCCATTAATTTATTATTTTTTTAGATTGTTTTCGCCAAAAAGGGTAGAAATTATGGAAAAGCAAACTAAGGACGAAAATAGAACTGAAATTGCTCACGTATGAAAATCTCGAGATTCACCCGGATTATTGCATGTAAGCTCTTCTATTTTTAGTCCAGTCTGCGTAATATTGGGCCTAGCCTAAACCCTTTCGACTGGATATTTTTTACCTTCACTATTCCTATGAACACATGACGAGAGATGCATCAGGTGCCGGAAAAAAAATTAATTTAAATTTTTTGATAATTATCTAGATGTTTATAATAAAAAGATATAAATAGAAAAACAAGTGATTTCACACTAAATTCAGAAATATCATTTTTTATCCGAAGTGGGATAAAAACGTTAAAACAATTGAAAACTAGTTACTGCTACATAAACATATCTATGTAGTGGTTATATAGTTGTCAATTGTTTGTAACGTTTTGATATTTTCGGATTTAGTGTGTTATGGTGATTTATTTCTGGATTTCTCCATGGACTTATTTAATCAGCAAAAGAATGGGTGGAGGAAAAAATAAATTTAAAAATAAGTAAAATATATTTACAAACAAATTTTTTTAAGTCAAAAAATTTTGATTGCAATAAATTTAACAACAAAAAATTATATTTTACAGCCTTGCTCTCTGAATCACAATTAGTCAAAATTAGTAAGAATTTTTACTAATAATTAGTAGAAAACTTCTAATTATTAATAGAAAACTACTAATTATTAATAAAAAAACTAGTAATTATTAGAAGAAAACCACTAATTGTTAGTAAAAATGTTTACTAATTCAATTGGGAGTTCAATTCTTCCACCAATTGAATTAGTAAGCATTTCTGCTAATAATTAGTAGTTTTACACTAATAATTAGTAGTTTTCTACTAAAAATTAGTAAAAATTCTGACTAATACAGATTCAGATTTAGAGAGTTACCAATTTTTTCGGCCGAGGAAAAGATCTTTTTTCACTTCCTACAAATTTTTATGGATCTAAATGTGAACAATACCTTCTCACATGATGACGAGTATGTAAAAAAAGACAATTTTATAAGTCTATTATAATGGTTTTTTTCGAAGATTACATTTAATTTAATTATTTGAATCCCGATTTAAAGATCAAGAATAATTAGATTAATTGCTTCAGAAATTAAATCATAAGACTTTATCTCGTCAAAATTGCTTCATGTTTAACATTCACAGGATGCTTGTACTTTAATAAGCGTGTTTTGTGTAAATCTCTCTGCATTTTTGAACTTTTTAGCTCACCACCGCCCACGTGAATGCAACTCTCATAAAATATTTGACTTGCGCTCAATGATTTACGCTTTGTTACTATAAATAGAACTCGTCGTCTATTTTTAAAGTGAAGAACATGTTGTGAACTAAAAGAAAAGTGAATCTGCAAATGAAAATGTAATTAACTGTGAGTGTAATTGTTAATTAACTGAAAAGCAATCAACTCCAGAATTCAGAAATTCTGATTCTTTGAAATAAATTCAATTTCCAATTTAAAAAACTACTTTTATAATTGTACTACTTTTACTAAATTGTACTACTACTTTTAGAAAAAAATTGTAAATTTTTTCATTTATTTATTTTATAAGTTCGGAGTAATTAATAAACCATCTAAAATATCTACACAGTAAAAACAGAACCGAATATTATTATTTTTGAAACCACGATTTTATTCATTTATTATTATCAAAATAATCATATCAAAATTTACATATTTGTATTACAAATACGACCCGAAGTTTCGTGTATTATATTACTACAGAGTAATATTCTAGAAATGAATTATTCAAAAAAAATTATAATTATCTAAAACCAGAAAATAATAAATAAAAAGGGTAACGTTCAAAAAAATTTGGCTGATAGAAGATAAATGATAAAATTTTTAAAAAGCAAAATCGAAGCTTTACATACATATATAACTTCAATTGAGAAGCCACAATTGAATTCAATTATTTCTACTGACGTCATTTCTACTTTATCAATTCCATAGTGACGTGTCATCAATGAACGTATTAAGGGAGAAAAAATCAGATTCTTATGAAGGGATGATGTATCAAAAAAGATTGTGGAGTAAGGTCATCTAGAGCACATCCCACGTCCATTTTCGACAAAATCTAACTAAAGGTCGTGGTTGCCACAATTTTACGAAAATTACGAAAAAAGGTGCAATTTATGATAAAATTTTAATATCGAGTGAATTATGATTCAGTGTTCCATTTTTCTATATTTCTGGAAATAAATGACTTTCGAGAATATTAAAATGTCTCTACGAAATTTGGCAATATTTTATTCCAAGGTATAAAGTCATCTTTAAAAAATATATTGCAAATTATATCAAATATTCAATAAATTATACAAAATTTTATATGAAATAAGTAATAAATTTAAAAACATGTTAACCCCATTTTCGTAGAATATATTTCTTATTCATTTTATTTATTTTCCTTTCAGTTATTAAAAAACCTACAATTAAAAAATAGGCAATAACAATTATTAACCCATTAATTACTGGCGATGCCGTATGTCACCACCAAGTTCCATGCATTTTTTTCACATTTAGATTCAGAAAAATGTGTAGGTAGTGAAAAAAGACATTTTCATATCAGTTGGAAAAATTATTTCGTAAGGGTTTTAAAATAGCATTTTTCTTTTTACGTTTGTTTAATTCTTATCAAAATTTGTCGAAGTTACAAAATTTCTTCATATAAAATGAACAAAATATAAATAAATATAGAATTAATTAAAAATAAGTAGTATAAACCAATTATCAGGCATTTTCTTTTAAGAAAGTTTAATTCATTACAATTACGAGAGAGTTGAAAGTAAAAATTGACACACGAAAAGAGAATCTATAAAATATTAAGTAGCTTAGCCAATTTTCGGTCAGATATTAAGTAGTATAAATCGGTTTTTGTCAGACGATTAAAGAGAGCTTCTAAAGAACAAAACTAGCTGTAAATTCGATCTCGAGTGTTTTCCCTTTGGAATATAATCTTAAGTGTGCATTTCAAAAGGAATTTTTTGAATACAATTGGAGAGAAATTGGTTTATGACGCAACGTAGATAGAAAAAAGATAGAGCAAAAATAACACTATTTTCATCCATCATTTTTCCGAGCCAAGGAACTTGCAATTTACACGACATATCGCGTGGTTCGTGACGTCGAAAGACCAGTTTCAAATTTCGATACCAAGTCTTTCGGGAATACGAAATGTCAGGTATAATTGAACGTATATTTGCTACGTTGAGACTGTAAAAAGATATGCTCGGTAAAACGACAGGAATAGGTGTAAAAATAACTTCAGGGATCAAATTGGTGATGTGAAGATTATTTTTAGAAGACGAGAATTTGCGACGTAGTGCTCGGATAACGGATTGATTTTCCTTCCTATCGAGGAAAAGGGACCTGTCGATATTCGTCACCCTCCAAGTTGATAAAGCGTCGAGAATGCATACAGAAGTGATGTATACAATCGAAAAAGAAATCCTGAAGTCTTTTGAAAATAAAAAAGTTACATTTAAATAAAATTTATTAGTTCCTAACAATATTTTATGATTCGATAAATTATGAGTTTGAAAAGTTAATTTTATATCGACTTAATCATGTTTTAGTTCATTTTAGTTTACATATTTACTTAATTTTAAGAACTTTTTATCTTATTTTTACATTCTCATCATCATATGAGAAGGTGTTAGTTTTATGTAAAAATTGATTTTTCAAATTTCCATTAAATCTCCACGTTTTGAGACCCCCTGAGTAAGAAAAAACGGGTTTTACGCCGGTGTCTGTCTGTATGTTTGTCTGTCGGTCTGTCTGTTAACACGATAACTTTCGAAAGAATTATCGGACAGGATTGCGCTTTGGTAGACTTTTTCAAGGCTTGAAAAGAGGACACGAGTTCGGTAACCAGCCTTATTGGGCCAAAACTCAAAAAATTAGGGATATTTTTTACTTTTTGAAAAAACTTTTTTGCAAAAAAATAAATTTTTAAGGGCAGTTCCGGATAGCTCCCATGAAACTCTACAAACCATCTGAATAATATTTATTCCGTTGACCACTATTAACAAAGTTACAGCATATAGAAATCTTTTAAAAAAATTTAAAAACCCGTTTTAGATGAAGTCGAAAAATCGGCGAACTAAAGTTACGCACATTCTCATCACATGAGCGCACCGACGTGTCTACATATTCCTCAGAAAGCTGTAACTAACAAATCCTGATCTCTTTTTCTGTCCAAATCCTAAATTTTTTTAAATTACAAAAATGCACTTTTATTCGTTAAAAGGACAAAATGCCAGAAAATCCTCTAAACCGTTTTATAGAGGTCCATGGGGGGAACCAATTTTGCCTCTTACGTTTTTTTTTATCTCGCGTCGTTCTCTCAAAAAGTGCAAATTTTCATTTTGTTTTACCCACTTATTATATTTTTTGCCCCTGAATTCGAATCTACCTAGTATAAAAGTGTTTTTTTTCGTATTTTGCATAGTTTTACCGAAAATTTATTTTTCGATTATTTTTAGTGACAATTTTAGGATTAACCAAAACCGTTGGTTACAACACCCTGGTTAATAAATTAAACATTTCTTCTTGGAATTTGAAAATGTGTGTGAAAACGCAAATCATCAGGATAATTCGGCCTGGGCTCGGTCTAAGGGGTGGAGTAATGCAGCTCCATCTTCCAGATTTTTAATCCATCTGACTGGATCTGGGTCTGGTTTAGCTTTTTACGTCAAAGGACTAGATCAAATAATTTCTGTACGAGTGTGTACCTGAGCAAATGCTCGCCTGGAAAACGTCTGCAAAATTTTGTTTCTTTTTTGAGATT
>JBAGKK010520645.1:0-13263 GCA_037177015.1 Euceroptres primus
AAACTTATATTTAAAAAATATTTTTCACTCGTGACAAAAATCAAACAGAAATAGTTCATACGTCCCTGACTTGTTTACGTTTAGATACCATTCGATTTAGGCCAAGGCCATTGAGGCTATCCCCGAAGCAGGGCTTAAATCAAGGTTTAATTTTATCTTGCAAAGGACTGCCAATGCGTGGTTGAAACGTCGAATATGTTATGAGAAATTTCTCAAACATTTGAATCCAATAAAAATTGGACCAGTAGTCGAAAAATGTCTACAATTCTTCTTTTTATTCCGACTGAAATTGGTTTCGTACGGCCCTGTGTGTTCAGAGGCGCTCAAGGACTATCCCTGTTTAAGGAGCAAGACTAGTTTCTAGTACTGAAAATGGGGTTGATTTTCTGGAATTTAAAAAAAAACTATATGACCAAATGTTATGGGATTTTTTGGACTGTATTTAGCATCATTTAATGTAGTTCTACACATTTTTTGACGTTGAAATATGGAGTTATATCCGAGATGTCATTTTTTGGAGACCCATAAAAAAAAAGTAGCAAAACGACTGCAGTTGTGACGTCAGAGTGCTTGAAATAAAAAAAAAAAACAAAGAAGGCGTTAAATTAGATAACATTCTGCATACCATGAACTAGGATTTTTGAAAAATATTGAAAATTGACAAAATGGCGGCGTTTTGAAAAAAAGTTTGTTTTTTTTGCAAAATTCGAAACTTTTTTTCAAAACTCCATATTTCAACGTGAAAAAATTTGTAAAACTACACTCATCGGTAGATTGAGAGCCCATGTATCGAGGACCACCTTCATGGTCGTTCACGCTTCACTGATTCTATCCCCCGCCCCTAAGCGTCCCGCGACGGCGCCATCGCTCGGGCAGTCAGGGCCACCAGACGTTGTTTACATCACGACTCTCTGCGCATTTACTTTTGTACGTTCAGAGACTATATACTCGGTCCTGAAGACTGCTCGCTCGAATAGCATTGAGTCGAGGACCGTCTACCCCCGAGCCCGGCTCTCGATCCACCGATCAGTGTACATTAAATGATGCTAAATACAGTCCAAAAAATCCTACAACATTTGGTCGTATAGTTTTTTTTTTTTAAATCCCAGAAAATCGACCCTATTTTCAGTACTAGAAACTAGTCTAGCCCCTTAAGATAGGCAAAATTATTAAGATAACAAAACTCATCTTAAACCGGGATTCGAGTGTATATGAATAAAACCGCAGAGTATAAATGGTCATGTGGCAACAACCTTGATACATGACACTAAAAAGACAATTTAAATTATTTGAAAAATAATCTCGATTAGTTGGACGATAATGAAAAAACTCTGCGAAACCTGAAGAAATCATTGGACGACACGAGCATATTATACTCTGATGTGAATAAAAAATACTCCGATATTCAGGTGAGTTTAAAAGTAGGCTAATTGAAGAATAGTATTTACTATTTACGAGGTTGAGGGAGAATCTAGATAAATAATCAGGCAAAATTAGGGAATTTTAAAATCACTTGTAGCCAAAATTTGCATACAATGGTAGAAATATTTTACTTTCTTAAGTGTGAGATTTTAAATTCTTATTTTTTTGTTTTTTGAAGACTGAACATTCGCTGCTTGTGGAAGAATGTGGGGAGTTAAGGAAACAAGTCGAGTCTCTTTCCGCTGTTCAAGATCGCCTTGGACGAATGGAAATTGAGAACAAAGATCTACATACTAAACTGGTAAGGAACAATATATATTCAAAACTTTACGTTTTAACAATTCATCATTGAATTATAATTATTTTATAAATACTAGTGGTGTGCTAAATTTTTTAAAACCCGGTGGTTCGGGTTTCGGGTTCGCAACCCGGCTCAAAAACCCGTAAGCTCGATCTGAAAACTCGAATTATTTAAAATTTCCATTTGAAAATTTCTGGAAATTTTAAGTTGGTTCGGATTTTCGGGTTGGTCCGGGCTCTGAATCCGAAACCCAGCCCGGCCCGGTCCGATGACTAATCCGACCTGACTCGAAGTCATCTTGCACATCACTAATAAATCCATTTGTAAGAGAAAATACTTTATTAGGAAATATTTTCAATTATAGAATGCAGCACTAAAGAAACAGAAATATTTGGAAGACGAGAATGTATCGCAGGCATATCAAATGGAATCCATGCAAACAAAGTTCAAAGCTCGAGAAAAGGACCTCGAATCATCTCTACAGGTCAGCAAAACATTTTTTCTTTCTTTCAGTTATTTTTTAATAATTATTTTTCTAGTAAATAATAAATCATAAATTTTCAGATCGCATGGAAAGTTAACGACTCAGCCCGAGCCAAAGAAGCATCTAGTGAGATTCTCCAGTTGCAAAATCTCGTTAAAACCCTCACCGAAGAAGTAGAACTCCTAAAAACGCAAAAGTCTCCGATCCAAGAATCTGACCCATTAATCTCTGAAGTCGAAAGTCTAAAGCAGAAATTGGAGGAAACGAACAGATTACTGAAAGAATCGGATTTCGAAAAAGCTTCCCTTGTGGAACGTCTAGATTCCTTCTCACAAAGATCGCTGATGAGATCCAAAATCGAAGAATACGATAAACTACTTAGAAATTTTGAAGAAGAGAAGATCCTTTCGATCCAGCGATTCGACGATTTGGCTAAGGAACTTGAAGGAAAAGAGTCTGGTCTCGAGATTTCGGCGTTGCAGAAAGCAGTAGAAAATTTAAGTTCTCATCTCACGGAATTGGAGCAAGGAGACGTGAATGTGAGGAGGAAGTTTTCCGTTTCCCTTGCGTGTATTGAATTCCTTTGTCAGCAAAATTCTGATAACAAGTTCCTAGATGATGAACTCGATGTGTCTCAAAATTTCGAGGTTTGGAAAAAGACCATTTCTTACAACGAGAAGGAGAAGAGTGACATTATTCTCGAGTTGCAAAAATTCAGGGAAAGCGTGATAAGAAGATCTAAAAGTATAGAGTCTAAACTTGAGAAAGGCGACGACCAAAAAGAAGACAAGGAGACTTTGACGGATGAAGAAAATACGAATAAAAATCTGGACAGTGTAAAAGAAAACTTGGACGCGGAAATTCTCAAGTTGACTCAAAAACTGGAAAAAGCAATTGTCGAAAAGCAGAGATTAGAGGATGAACTTGGAGATTTGAAAACAAAATTATTGGAGGCTGGAGAAAAGTGGAAAGATTACCAAAACCAGATGTTGAAATTGGAAATACGCGAAACTGAACTCTCGGAATTAAACGTGAAATTTAAGAAACTGGAGAACGAAAACTTGGAGATAAAGTCAAAACTGCACGAGGCGACGGAGAAGTTAAATAATTATGAAAGCGGTGTTGAATTTTTCAAACTAGAGAGTCAATTTGAGTCTAAATTGGCAGAGAAAGAAGTCGCATATAATCAATTAAACTCGAAAGTCATTGACTTGGAAGTCGAAAATCTGGAGATAAAATCCAATTTATCAGAAACTTTACAAAAACTAAAAACCTACGAAAGCGTTTCTCAGAAAGTGGAAAACGAAATAGAACTGAGTGTTAAACTCGAGCAAGTCGAAGAGCAAAATTCTCTGATTAAATCCCAAATTTCTGAAGCAGAGGAGAAATTAGAAAGCGTTTTTGATTCCTCAAAACTGAATGACGACCTTGAGTCTCAGTTGACGAAAAAGGACGCAGAAATTTCCGAATTGAGTAGAAAAATGAAAGAATTCGAAGAAGGTAATAAAGAATTGAGATCAAAACTCGATGAGGCTGAAGAGAAATTGAACAGCTATGAAGCTTCGAAATCCGACAATCGACTGATGGAAGACTTTGATTCTAAATTGGTAGAAAAGGAAACCGAACTCAATCTACTAAAACTGCAATTCGAAGAGTTTAATCTCGAAAACGAAGAGATTAAATTTAAACTCGCAGAAGCGGATGAAAAATTGAAGAACTTCGAAGATCTTGTTCAAGCTTCGAAGGTTGACAATCGTTCTATCAAAGAACTCGAGATTAAATTGTCAGAAAAAGAAACAAAATTAATAGAGTTCATTCAAAAATCTGAAGAACTCGAGCGCTTGAATTCAGAAATTAAATCCCAACTCTTAGAGGCGACAAAAAAGATTGAAAATTACGTAAATTTCGAGTCTTTGAAATCCGCGTTCAATTTGGAAGAGAAAGAAAACGAATTATCCAATTTGTATTCTAAAGTAAAAGAACTCCAGGATGAAAACGCAGAAATTAAATTTAAATTAGAAGCGGTGGATAATTTTAGGACTAACGAATCTAGCTTTTTTACTGTCGATTCTCAAATGGAAGAAAAGGACGCGGAGATTTCTCATTTAAGTTTGAGGATCAAAGAACTTGGGGACGAGAACTTCGAACTGAAGTCGAAAGTAGACGAAGCGGAGGAGAAATTGAAGAACTGTGAAGTCACTATCGAGACTTTGAATTCTGATATCGAACGTCTCAGTTCGAAATTGCAAGAAAAGGAAATTGATTTGTCACATTTGAACGTGAGGTTCAAAGAATTGGAAAACATCAACAATAGTTTTACGAAAGCAGCAGTTCAATCTATGAACAATACGAGTGAAGAGCCTTTCGCGGATTTAAAATCAGGTGTAGACTTTGTCCAAAGTTATTTGGCTGAAAATGACGCGATCAAGAAGCGATTGGAGGACTTTGAAAAGAACGTTTCCATTTTCCGAGAGAATGTGGACCAGCAAAAAACTTTTGCTGAAGGTTTGGAGAAAGATAATTTAGTACAAAATGAACCTAAAGCTTCACCAGGACTTTCGAATAAAATGTCAACTCCAACCAAAATGAACCAATCTGGAAATCAAGAGACTTCCAAAAGTGCCTATAAATCATTCAATGACGAGAATGATTTTACGAGTATATTTACAAATGATAGTTATTTTGAAAAGATGGAAGTTTCTGGAATGGACGAGACGGTTATTACAAATGGGACGCAAAACGAAAGCCAGGAATTTACTGCACCATCCATGATGATCAATATTTTTAAATCTAATGATGTTCCGACGTTGAAGCGGCGAATTAAGGATTTGGAAACGCGGAATGAACAATTGGATATTTTCTATAAAGAGTTGATAGAGAAAGTGAATGATAAGGGAAGTGAAGAACTAGTGAATGCGGTGAAAGAATTCAGAAACGTGAAGATTACCTTGGAAATGGAAAATGCGAGATTGCGTGAAGATCTTCAGCAGAAAGTTCAAGAGTCTGATGAAGTAAAAAGCGGGATTCAAGGATTAAAAATGGATATTGAGAAACTGCAGCAGACGATTTATTTGCTCAATTCGGAGAACTTGGATCTTCTGTGTAAACTCAATGCTGAAAAGGAGAAAACTAAAGGCGACGGTAGTTCCCAGGTAACAGATTTTTATTTTAAGGTTTCAATATTATTTAAAGTCTACTACAAATTATGTAATCTAATTTTAAAAATATCGGTTCCTCTTCAAATTATTTGTGACAAAGAATTTTAAAAGTTGAAAAAAACTCGATTTTCTGAATTACAATTTTTATTTAATTTTTGTTTTATTATTTCAAGATAGATTAACCAATGACCTTGAAAAACACTTGACTTAAAAAAAATTTATTGAAAGATACATTTTAAATCTTGTTTAATAGTGATTTCAAAAAAGAGGCATGCGATTTTTGCAATTATAACATTTTAAATGATTAATCAGCAATTTTTCTGTTCGTTATTGCAGACCTTAATCGACCAACTTAAAGCGCATGTCTCTCAAATCACCGAAGAAAAATCAGTTCTACAAAACGAAATCTCACTTCTAAACGAAAAGCTAAGCTCTCTGTGTGCCACGAGTAGTCCCATTGCCTCGGACGACGAAATAAAAGCAAAAGTTATCGAATATACTGAGAAAGTTGACGCTTTAAAAATGGAAAACAGAAAACTGACAGAAGACCTTATGGACAAAATAAAAGAACTTGATTCAATTAAAGAATGCAAGGCTCTCCAATATGATCACGAGTGCGGCTACAAAGATAAGAACGAAGCCTTGGTGACTGAAATCAGCTCCTTGCAAAACGAAATCACCGAATTATCAGACGACCTTATGAAACACATTGACGAATCTGAGACTACAAAACAGAAACTGGATATTGCTTTGAAAAAACTAGAGATCTACGAGCAATCTCCCAAAACCTCGGAATCTCCCGAAAGTATTAAATTGCTCTCACAAGAGAAAAAGCGTCTTGAAGCACAAGTCGTTGAACTTAAATCTAAAGTCACCAAACTCTCCCATGAAAATACAGAATTCACCTCCAACATCTCGACAATCATGGACGAACTCGAGAAGCATGCAGAAGTCGAAGATCCCTACGGAAATTCCTTGTCTTTATCCACATCCTTAGAAGCTCAAAGTCGCCGCATCAGCAATAGTTGGATACACGATCAGAACGTTCAAGGCTTGAACAACAAAATTAAGACTCTGGAAGATCAAGTCGAGCATCTAACTATTCTAAATACAAAACTGAGTGATTTGAAATTGAGCTCCTGCACTCAGTGTGCACACCTTAAAGAACTAAACGAGAACAAGAGAGCTCTGAAGCTCGAGGTCAAGACTCTGAATAATAAATTGGAAGAGCTTCAGATAAAATTCAGAGAAAAGTGCGCCAACACCGAAGTTTTAAGATTAAAAGCCAGCGAAGACTTAAACACTAGCGTCAGCAATGTGACCTTGAACGGTAGTATTTGTGAAGGAATGAATATTTCCCTGATGGAGGAAAACATTCGAGTCCTCAGCAGCGAGAAAGAAACTCTCAAACAGGAGTACGATAAACTCGCGAATCTCTATCATGAAAAGTGTAGCGATCTCGAAACCTTGCAGGAAGGCCAACCATTGAATATAAGCTCGCCAACTTCTCCTGCGAGTCCCATGACTTTGAACAAGAAAGAAACGAGGATCTCAAAAGTTGAATCTGCTATCAAAACACTTGGTGAAGATCTTCAACAACATAAAGAGAAACTCGCGAGTCTGAATGGTGAATTGCAGAAGTTTAAGGAACTCAAAGATAAGTTAAAGAGTGCTGAAGAGTCTTTAGCGATTGCAGAAGAGAAAGTGAAACTCCTCGAGAGTGAAATCTCAAGTCTGTACGAAAGCATCGAGGGATTCAACGAAAGCGATAAGGCACTAAAAAGCGAGAAGCTCAATCTCGAGGTCGAGTTTGAAATCTTAAACGGTGAGAATCAAAGCAATATGAAACGTATTGTAGATTTGCAGAAGATTCTAGATGATTTGAACGAAGAGAAGAAGACTCTAATTATGGAATTGGAAGTGGCGAGGGAGGAAAAAGAACAGTTAGTCGCTCGACAGAAGTACGAAGATTCCAATCGGGAGATTATGGAGATGACACTGAAAGAAAATAGAGAAATTATCGAAGACTCAGAAAAGAGGACTAAAGAAATTAGCTTGAATCTAAGCAAAACCATGAAAGAAAACCAAGATCTGAAGAACGAAATAACGAGATTGCAGTCTCTCGTTCAGGAAAATATCGACAGTTTTAAAGTAGGAGATGAAAAAGAGAAGTTTCAGAAAGAACTGGAGTCTGCGAAGAAGCTGATTATCAAGGAGATGAAATCCCTCACTTCTGAAGTACAAGACTCGTCGAACAAATCTGTTGGCGATCTCTTCCAAGTATTTCTCAAGACAATCATGTCCAAGGAACATGAGATCATAAAAACCCTAGAGGATCGTTTCGATCACGAGAAACTAAAACTTGAAGAAGCAAAACAACAGAGTGAAGACGCAGAAAAACGTGCCATCACCTGGACAAAGACCTTGGAGCACGACACAGAAAAATTGCAGTCGGATTTGATTCAATTGGAACAAAAGAATACAGAGTTGCAAAGGCAGATTGGTACGATCGAGAATGAATTGGAAGAGACTCGGCATGAGAATCAAGGTCTGAGAGAGAGGGTGGAAGTTTTAAAGGTAGATTACAATGCTCTTCATGCTGACCTTGAGAAACACTCTAGGAATGATACAAAGCAAGGTGAGAATCTAAATGTTTCTCAAGAAAGGAAAAGAATCCAGGCTTCGATCAAGGACAAGGAATTGGAACTTCAGTTTAAGATGAAGCAGGAGAAAGAAGTGTATAATAAGAAAATAGAAGAACTGACGAATGCTTTGAAGAATCTGGAATCGAAGAATTTGGATTTGAAGAGCAATGTGGACGGTATGGAAGCAAATGAAAAGCAACTGAAGAGCATAATCGATATTAAGACTAAAGAACTTGCGAAGAATAATCAAAAGATAAAAGACCTGCAAGTTGAATTAGAAAAGCTCGCGGAAGTAAATAATAAAATGAGTGAGGAGAATCTCGAGAAGAATCGTCGCGTTGATGAGATCACCTTACTTTTGAAAAACAAATGCGACACCTTGTCTGAATATAAGACAAAAGTGGAAACTCTTATGCCAGAGTATGATCATCTGCGGATTCAAATCGAGGAGAGGAAACTCAGTATTGATAAATATAAAGAGGAAATAGAAACCCTGAGAGCTGAGAAGACACGCGAGATAAATCTTTTAAAGGACAAATTCGAGGAGGAAGAGATCAAGTCGGCTGGATTGAATAAACAATTGAACGAGCTGAACAACAAAAATGGAGTTCTCATTCAGGAATTGGAAGCGATGAGGACAAAGAGGCTGGAAATGGAAGCAGAGAATGAAAAGCTTTTGAGGAAAATCAGAAACAGCACGAGTAAGACAAGGGTTGAGAAGGAGATGGAAGATCTCATGGATAAGAACAGGACTTTGGAGAACAATCTGGAAGGTGCATGTAATCGCATTTCAGAATTGCTGGAAGCAAAAACCAAGACGCTGAAGGAATTGGTTGATCTGAAAGGACAGGTGGAGAATGTGAAGAGGGAAAATGAAGAGTTAAGGATTGCCGTGGATGCATTTAAATCAAGGCACACTGACTTGATCGAGTTGAGAGGAAAGTACGAGGAACTTTTGCAGGAGAAGAACAGAGTCAAGTTAGAATTAGAAGAAAAGAAGTTAATTCTCACGCAAAAGGATAAACAACTGGATGAACTGAAGGAAAAGAATGCTGAATTGGATGAAGAAGCTGAAGAATTGGCGGAAAAGATTAAAGAAAACCAGCAAGAAATCGGAAAACTAGATGACGAAAATTATGAGCTTAAAGAGGAAAAAGCAAAGAAGATTGAAGAGCTTAAATCTCAATTGAAAAGTGCAACGCAAATGAATACGGATTTGAGAGGACAGATTGAGGAAATGAAAAGGACTGAGGTAGGTGTTGTAAGAAAGGAGAACGAGGAATTGAAGGGTAGAATTGCTGAAATTGAAAATAGAATGGAATTGAAGAGTTGCGCGAGTTCAAGAAGCACGAGTCCAATGGTTGATATTAGCAAGATGAAAAAGAGGAGGAGCAATCTTTTTAACCAGAAGAGAAATCTGGACGAGGTGAGCGACTCTGGATTGAGTTCGAGTTCTGCTGAGTGTCAATGTTTTGAGTTGCGAAAAACTATTGCGAATATGGGGAAGGAAATAGCCATGAAAAATGGAACTATCGCTGCTTTGAATGTCCAGATTCAGAGTGAAAGCTTCCCGTATCAAAAGAAATGCAAGGATTTGCAGGACGAGTTAGTTCTTAACAAGAATAAGGTTTGCATCATTTTTATTTTTAATCAATTCTTTCTGATTAATTAATTATATTTGAATTAATTACTTAGATTTGAACTTTGTTTAGATTCGGCAGCTTCAGCGAGAGGTTTGTAATCTCCAGAAAACAATGATGAACACAAGTGCTCAGGAATGCGAGGTTTGCAAACGATGGAGGCTAAACCAAAGACATCAGGAGGTCCAGTGCAAAATGGAAGAGAAAATATATCTCAGCGGTACGAGCAGTGGTATCGTCGGTGTAAGTTTTTATTTCACAACATTAACGGATTGGTTTTCAAACTTGGGACAGAAAATTTTCATGAAGATTGGGTTGACAAAGAAAAAAAAACGCATGCGATCGCAAGAAAGCGAAAAATTCTACTAAAATAGACTGGAAGTGACTTTTTTTATTCGTAGGATATTGAAAAAAATAAATCTTTCTACAAAATCCATCTTTTCAATCTCTCATCATTATCTTTCTACAAATTCCATCTTTTCAATCTCTCATTATTTTTTATTTATAAATGTACGGTTTGTTTTTTAAAATTTTTTCGCTTTTTTTCCAGGAATTTAAGCTTATCGAGAAACTGGAGAAGGAAAAAGCGCTCATGAGACAATTGTGTCGAAGTCGACTTGCTCAGATAAAGCAACTCGAAGCCAAAATCGAAGAACTGACTGCACAACGAAACTAACAAGCGGCTTGTAAATATTTTTCTACCGTTCTTGAATTTTGTTTTTTGAACTCTTTTTTTTTTAGTTTTCTAAAGTAGCATGTATATATTCTTTAAGATTTGAGTGCATGTGTTTCGTGCACTTTCACTGTTTTCTTCTGTGAAAGTCAGTTTAAGGTCCTCGTAATTTATTTATAACTGAAGCGTCCCAATGATTGTGCCTATGCGGTGTATATATGGGTAATTCTCCACAAAGAGGTCACTTTCGCTTCTCTGCGTAACAACTTTGAGGAAACATTTTCAATCATTCTAAAAGTTGGTAAATTTATTCTTCTTTACCATATTGACTTGTATCACAAGCGAAATCATCAATTTCCAAAAGCTTATCTCAAAAACTATGATTCCATAACAGACGTTTTTAATTTAACATGTGTATAGGAGTAATTAAAAACAACGTTTCTACAAAAATTTTTTTTTGATGACTCCGACAATTCTCTTGAGTTTTTTAGTTAATAAAACCACACATCTTGAGTAATTGGATCCACGTGTTGCATCTGCGTATGATTTCAAAGCAAAAATGGCAAATTTTCATTTAACACTTGGATGGTCGCGTGCGGATCTGAGAGTTGCACAAAGTGTTTTTTTGTGTTTGTTTAGAAGCGCTTAGGAAGGTAAAATGAAAATTTATGTTTTATAAGTCCAGTGTTACCTGTTTCGTCAATAAATATATTAAGAAATTTATTCAACATCCTGTGTCACCCATTGTATGAAAAATTCATTGGTATTTTTAATAAAAAAGTCGACTTGTTCAAGTGAATCTCACAGATCCAAGGCGACCTTCTATGTGACTCTAGAGACGCGACCATCCGAGGGTCAAACTAATATAAAATAAGATAAAATGTTGCGTATTTTCATTATGTGTAGACTCCGGTCGTGGGTAAATCGTTCACTAAGTAAATATCAATTTAATAGCTGTTTAAAGGAAGTCAATGAACTGCACTATTGAGAAGAAAAAAAAAATTTGAAATATTTTTGTAAAAAAAGTTACTCTTGTCAAAAGTGCCCTGTTTTTGAAGAACCATCCATATAAAGTATTTTGTAGATTTATTTAGGAGTGACAACGCCAACGTCTTGGTGCAATGATCTATACATCTGCGATATTTAAAGAGAGCATTTTATATTCGTAATTACAAAGCAGTCAAGTGATTTTTCTATTTTCATGATTCAATGAAATCAGTATTAACGTGATGTGAAATTTCTTCTTTAATCTATTTTGTAAAAGGATGTAACTAATATTTTTTGATTTAATGTTATAGTCATTTATAAAAAGGAAAGAACAAAGATAAAAAAAGCTTGTTGGACAAAATCTGTCAATAAACCAGTTTCAATTTTTTAAAATTTTCATCGTGAAACGGTGTTCGTAATTTACGTTTGCGAAAAAGAAATGTAGCAAGGATTTCTGTTTGAATAAAACTATTTTCATACTTTTTCCAAAACAAAATACCTATTTTTCAGACCACAGTTTTAAAGAATAATATTATTTTAAATTATATTTAATATTTTAAAGAATAATAATAATATTAATCACTGATTGAAATACAATTCCATAAAATAGTATTTTTATTAGACGTCGTATAACTTTACAAAATTTTTGGTTAATACCTTTCATTCAATTTTATAATTTCTATTAAGAGTTATAACATGATTATTTACTTTACTTCACGGATGAAAACGCAAAAGTACAAAGAGGCCTAACTCCTCGTTTTGTTTAAGTTCTAATTAAAGATCTTAAACGGGGATGAGGATGTCAATGAGAATGCTAACATGTACAGTAAAAGTTGAGTTTATTAAAATAGCAATCGGTGGTTTACAAATATATTTTAAAAAGACACATATTTACAAAAAGGTTGACAATCGACTTGATTATGCTAGTTTGCGAAATACTTACAGAGAAGGTTTCAAATAAGTAGTGCCCTTTTGAGATTGACAGATTCCAGTTCAGTGATATCCTGGTAAGTCACTGCAGGGTACCTTTCCTCAGTGATTAGATTTGAAGGGGTGACAGTACAAAATTAGATAGCCAACATTTTTGTCGAAAATGGGCTTTTTGCATAAAAAGTTCTTTAAAAAATCAAATGCACGTTGTGTTAAAAGGATTTCTTCGAATTCTCATTTTTATCCCTTTAGTGACCACTTCGCCAAAAGATTACAGACAGTTTTTAAAAATAATTTTTACAATTTTAATAAAAAAATTGTGAGAAAATTTGACAAGCATAAATGCATCTCAAAGAAGGTTTTCTAGGCAGAAATTAATTTAAAAATTTTTTTGGTTGCAGAAATTGAAAAGTAGAGTTTTCCAAAACTGTAATTTTCTAAAGAAATTTGATAATACTGAAAGAAATTGATTTCTCGAAATTATCAATTTTTTATTGATAAAAAAATATAATTTTATTTTTTATCAGATTTTCAGTGAAAAATTGTTTGACTCAGTACGATACCGTCACACTAAATCTTGATTTCCTCGGAACAAAATAATTTCTTTTTATCAAAAATTTTTTCTTCTCATTCACCATCCCCATATCTCGGGAGCAAGCTTTTATTTTTATAAAATATTGAAAATTCGATTTTTAATCGCTATCCAAAGCCGATTTTGAAAACCTATGAAATTCTACCCCCAAAATTCTCAGTATATTTACTCGGAACTGGCCAACTTCTTTTCACGAAACTTTATTTACCCGTATTCAGCAACTCAATATCTCGGGAGCAAGTTTTTATTTTTCTGTTTAAACTAAAAATTTTATTTTTTATTACAATCTGCAGCCGAGCCTGCTATAATTTTTGGTTAATGTCACTTCGAGATTGTCAATGCATTTCTTCCACATTCCACATGTATTTCCTCAAAACTGGATAACTTTTTCTAATCAAACTTTTTTAGTCACAATTCAGCAACACTTCAGC
>JBAGKK010520656.1:0-13263 GCA_037177015.1 Euceroptres primus
ACTACTCGAGCGATGGCGCCGTCGCGGGACGCTCAGGGGCGGGGGACAGAATCAATGAAGCGTAAACGACCATGAAGGTGGTTTTCGGTTCGGGGGCTTTCGATTCGGCGACGAGTGTAATCGAATATTTTTTAATGATGGGTATTTTTGTAGTTGAGAAAATAGAGAAAATGAAAGATTTACTCAATGAAACTTTGTTTATTCATACATTTGCAATCTACTCAAGCATAAGGGAATTCCAGGCAGTCTTACCTATACAAAAAATAGAGCTCATACATTGAGAAAATTACTTTTATAAAATCTTCCCTACGAAATTTCCCGACGAAATTACCGCACGTTATAGGCACACAAGTGTGAATTCGCTCCAAATCGAACTTTGCTTGTGATTCTCTTGGAACAAAAGATGCATTTCGCCTTCCGTCTTTTGCTACCCTTCGCAGTAGAGGACATGCATATTTAACGTAGTACGGAGAAATCTTTAAATTTACTTCCCTTTAAATTCTCAAACATTGAAATTTTCGTCGGTGTGAATTCGCACTAGTGTGCCTTCTGCGGGTTAAACGATGAATTTGCATACAAGTAATGTTTGAACAATAATTATTAAAGAGGAATAATTAAAAAAGAAAATTTTATCGAACAAATTTGAAACGAAACAAAATAGTAATTCGTACGTGAATAGTATTAAATAAACTGTAATCCGTATTCCGTAGGTAAATAATAATTTTTAATTAATCTGGAGCAAAAGAAAATAGTTATTCCAGGCCGGAAGGGAAGGAACGAAGAAATTCTGTTTATCATTCTTTGAGGTTTATGCTCATATTCGAACAATTAATGAATTGTATCGTCACCTTCTTCGTACTGGGATTGGTATCGACTTCGGTGTTTTGAAGATTGATATTTTGTTCGGTGGCGTTGATCGAAGGAGTTTTGTTTAATTTAAACTTTTTCCTTGACGGCTCAATCATCGGATGCTGAAGTTTCTCATGATTGTTTTTTAATTTGATATCTTCCCAAATCATTTCCGTTTCGATTTTCTCGAAATCTACTGTGCGTGAAGTCGATGGCTTGTCGACATTTTTGGTCACCAATTCTGCCGTAGATTTCGTGTTGTGGAGTGAAACATCGACATATCTTTCGGCAACTGTGTACGATTTCCAACCTCCATGCCTTTTCAATGATTCCATGGTACCTCCAGCATCGACGAGAAGAGTTGTCGAAGTACGTCGAAATGAGTGCCCCGTGTATTCGGTCGGATTGGGAAGATTCAAGAAGCTCGCAATTTCTTGAGGCATTTTGCAGATTTTGTGTATTCCAATGACTTGAGTTGCGCATTTTCTGTGAATCGTCAATTTATTTTGTAAAAAAGTAAATATTTGTTTCATTCTAAGTTATTATTAAACAACTTTTATCTTACCCATTTTGATATTTAATGAAAAAACGATCATGTTTGGTCTTCTCGGGTCGAAGAGCGATGTACTTTTTTACAATTCGGTAAAATTCGGCGTCAATTATGAATTGACGTGCTTTATTGATTTTCGTGATAGGAATCTTAACTGTCAGTATTTCATTGTAGTCATTTATGTCACTCATTGTGACATTCAAGATTTCGCTGTTCCTACACGCACCTTTGATGCCGAAAATGCAAACGACCTGTAAATCATATAATCTTTATATAATCCTTTTTCCTTAAGTTTTAAAATACATATGGATATAGATCAAATATTACTTTTGTAAGATACAAATTACGCGCTCTCTTAACCAAATTTTACGTATTCTGAATTTGTCCATCGAATTCTTTATCCAAATCTCACAAAATTCTAAATCGATCATTGAGTAAATTTAACTTTGAAATGTCGAATTACCTTAATTGCCAAAAACTGAGAGTCGGGAGCCTCTTTTAGGAATTTTTCAATCTCTTCGGCCGAGAAAATTGCCGCTTGTTTAGGTAAATAATTCTCGCCGTGCTTTTTTAAAAATCCTTTGAGCTGATAGAAGTTTTCGATGTTGAGGTTATGGCGTATTTTCAAGACAGCGTTCAATTTTGAATAAAGACTCCACAATGTCGAAGTTTTCGAGGATGAAAGATCCTTAAAGTACATCAAAAACACACGTTCCGACATCGATGTGATGTTTTTGGCAGATTTCCACGCCATAAAATTGGAATATGCCTTTTCGTAGAGTTCGCGCGATTTTTTCGGCAATAATGACTCTGCAACGTTAGCTGCTACTTCTTGAATTTCAAGTGGAGTACAGATAACCTCTCCACTCGATTTTGACTTCGACACATTAGCCATGATTTGTCTTGGCTTTTCCCGATTAAACAATTTCGATTTTAGCTTTTTTGTTTCTGCTCCGCGGGCAAAAAAAGAGCGCTTATTCTGCCTATTTCAGATAAAAAAAATTATCCCCGAAATCTTGACACGTGCACATTATTCCGAGAGAATTCTTCCGTATAATAGTTTACTACTGTTCGCAAGTACTCACTTCAGAGATTTGAAGAACACAGAGTTTCAAGAACAGAGACAGAAAGACGCGAAAGGCCGCAGAGATGTTTCTCATTCGAGATTTAAAATTCTACTGAACGTAAAACGAGTCCAGGAGGTAGTGAAAGATACTTTATGTGACTCCGGTGCATTTATGCGTTTTTATGCGACGGCGTAGAGTATCATAATGTTGTACATTACGATACAGCGGAGTTTAATGGGAAAAGTGATAAATAATATACTATTATGTGACTCCGGTGCATGTACGCGTTTTGATGCGACAGCGTAGAGTATCGTGATGTTGTACATTACGAAACAGCGGAGTGTAATGTGAAAAGTGATAAATAAAAGTGAATAAATAAATAAAAGATAAAAAGAAAAATAATAGATAAATAAAAGTGAATAAATAAATTTCAGATTGGTTACGAATGAATTTCAATCCGAAGCTTTCGCTAGGGATGTGCAGTAGTAGAGCATATTTAAATTAAATGCGCATACAACGTGTTAGTGCATAAGTATAATATAGCGTTATCCTTTACATGAAATACCTCACGCAAAAAAACTTGTAAATGCACCGTCGTCAAACAAAATAGTATATGTGCCTCTGCGCATAGTATACTATTATCTGAAATAGGCAGAATAAGCGCGAATTTATCTGCCCAAGGAGTGGGCAGATAAACCCCATCTCTTTCTTTCTGATGGAAAAATCAAAGAGAGATGAAACTACTCTAAAGCAGTCATTCAAACGGTCATTTTTTCTGTTCCAGTATCTCTCTCTCTCTCTCTCTCTCTCTCTCTCTCACTAATTCCTCCTTTCTGTCACTTTACGTGCCGCTCATCGCGGTTCAATAAAGTACTATTTTACTCCCGCTCCGCGGGCAGAAAAAGAGCGCTTATTCTGCCTCTTTTAGATAAAATAAATTATTTTTCATTAAGCCAGAAATAATTTTTGAAAGCATGCGGACGTATGAAACATGGCGATAGTGCGTCATTTTTAAAATGAATTAAACACTAAAGTTACTTATTTAAAATTAAGTAAAGAAAAACAGTGCGATTAGGAATGATTTAAATTTATTATCTATAACGCTATTTTGGAGTTATAGTTGAAAATGTCCGGCAATGATATTTGCAGATAATCGAATTGAAAAAGTTAAAGGACGAATTATATTTCTAATTGATTCAATTAATACTATAAATGGTATTAAAATATATGGAGTACCCTGAAGGGTTAAAGAAATGTATAAAATTTTTTATTCATTCAAATAATATATATCTTAAATATTTATATAAAAAAATTTTTAATATTTTATTTATTATTAGAATAATTTTATTATTTTTAAATTTTAATTTACCAAAAAAACAGAAAAATGTGTTTGAAATGGCTTGTCAAAATGTCATTTTCGTAAAGTTTGATAATTTATTAAACGTAAAATACATTGCCGTAAATTTTAAAACCTGTTTCAAAACACAGATTAATACCAGACTTTTCCATGTTATTCAGTGAAGTTATCCATAAAAATTTAGTCCTCCAGATTTTCGTCTTCCAAAACCTGAAAATTAGCAAAAAAAAACACTTTCAAATCCGCGTATTTCCGAATACACTCATCGCTGGATTTCGGGTCAGCTTCATGGTCGTTCACACTTCACTGATTCTGCCCCCCCCCCCTCTCCCGAGCGTCCCGCGACGGCGCCATCGCTCGGGCAGTCAGGGCCGCCAGAAGTTGTTTACATAGTTATAAGATCTGCGCATTTACTTTTTTACGTTCAGAAACTATATACGCGGTCCTGAGTGTTGAGATGAGAATGCTCGCTCGTCGCTTTAAATCCGGTTCAAACTGGATTTTAATAGCATTGAATTTAAGGCCGTCTACCCCCGAGCCTGGTCCGAAATCCAGCGATGAGTGTATACATTTTCAGGATGTCTAGCAGACCGGGAAAAACCGGGAAATTTGTCTTCACCATGGGGAAACCGGGAAAATCCCGGGAATTTTATTTCAGATCGGAAATTTTTTAATTTAATGGTAAAATCTACTTATTTTCACTTTATTTACGGCTATTAGAAAAGGGACAAAAAATAAATTTCGAAAATAAAAATGAACATTAACTTTTATTTTTGGAAAAATGTAAAAAAAAGTGTGTAATTTAATGTTTAAGAGAGAGAAAAAATGCTAATGTGTTTATTTCGTGAGAAATTATAAGTTATCTAGGATAATATATGGGTGATTGCCAAAAAGTTGACCATATTAGACCACGAAATTTTTGAAAAAAATAATTCTTTTTATGCCGCCTAAAATATGTTTTTTTAAACACGACTAATCCAAAAGAGTATGAAAAATAAAATAGAGAGATCAAGGAATATATTTGTGATACATAGTTATAAATTCTATACGAAAAGAACTTAATGTGATGCATAGAAAGTTGATGTACAACTTTAGGAATGGAAATCATTTTCGGGGAGTTTGAAAGGCATTTGAAAAATCTTTCGAAAATATTCTAAAAACAGGTAAAAATTATTAAAAATATGGAAAACATCTGTGATTACGCAATTTATTTGATATTGACTAACATCTTCAATATATCCTCTCGTTTAATAAAATTTTGAATTAATAGTTCGATAAATATGACATTTCGTACAACGTATTATTTCTTTGCTGCAAAGAAATTTTTGTTGATTCAAGATTTCCTTTTTCTCAGTGGTTAAAGGCCATTTGAAGTTTGCCCCCCCCCCCAAGTAATAGTTAAAATAACCTTATTTAGGAGCCAACTTCAAATGGTCTTTCACCGAGTTGACATTATCATGTCTTCATTCAAAATACACGAATCGAATCTAGAAGTATAAGACATAATTATAGACCAATTAAACAAATTTTTTGAAATACGACCGCAATCGTTTTCAGATTATCATTCATGGATTGACCCTATTAAAAAGTTTTTAAAAAACATCCCCAAGATTATTTTACTTCAAAGAATGATTCGTTGCTCGCAAAACTTTGCAAACTGCAGTAACTTCTTTTTTCCTTGAAAAGTCTTCCCAACACACGACAACATTATCAAAAAATGCCAACGCAATTTCTTGCTCTTGTATCCTACAACCCAAAAAATTGTACATCGATACAGCGGATGTTATCTTGACAAAATCGACGTTTTCAGGTGAAAAATGACTCCGGAAGGTTACACACGAGTCTACGTCGGCGGTCTAAACGAGTCGATCAAGAAGGAAGACCTCCAGAATGAATTCGAGAAGTTCGGCAAGCTCAACAAGGTCTGGGTGGCGTTCAATCCTCCAGGCTTTGCCTTCATCGAGTTCCTCAACATGGACGAGGCCGAGATGGCCTGCAGTAACATGAACGGATCCGAGATTCTCGGCGCCAAGTTGAGAGTAGAGATATCTCGTGGTCGAGGTCGCGGGGGCAGGGGCGGTTCTGGTGGCTACAGAGGTGGCTCTAGAGGGTTCAATTCCCGCGGAAGCAGCGGAGGTGGTGGTGGTGGTTATAGGGGCAGCAGCGGGTACGGCGGCGATCAAGGCGGCTATTACGCAGGCAGGGGAGGCTCCAATAGGTCTCGAGGTCGCTACGGAGAAGACTATTCCAACAGTGGTTATTCCACTCGCGACCCCTATTCACAAGACAGCTATGGTGCTGGTGGCGGAGCCAGCACCGACTACTACAAGGATTCCGGCTCCTCGAGGTATCGCAGCCGATCTCCTGCTGGACGTAGCAGGTACAACAGTAACCTAATCACTGTAAAGTTGCTCTAATTCTCCTCTTCGGTACCACTTCTCTATTTCTCTATTTGCCCAACGGAGTTCTCATATATCAAATTCACCAACAATTATTCATTCGCGATTCTTCGATCTAGAAAAATAATAATAATAAATAAAACCATGACCCTTGGATAAAGTCAAACCCCTTGGATTAGATAACAACCCCTTGGATCAATTGCCATCCCATGGATAAAATCAAACATCTCCGGTAATTATCTATCTATCTCTTGGATAAATGAAATCCCCTTGGAAATAAAATGAGAAAAGACTTGTCCCTTGTAAAGCAACGAATAGAGTCACTTATAATGCATGGACGGCAATTATTTATTCGGGCCTTACGAGAGAAGTCAACCCCGTGTATGCATGGACACTTTGACTACCAACTCGCGGACTTCTCCGCCAGCTGGAGCGGTTTAAGAGCTAAAGACTGAGAAATAATGTGAAAAACTCTTTTGCCCTTCCATGTTCACAGTCATCGTCATCTGCGCGAATGCACGTAAAACAACTACAAAGCTACGTTCCCAATCCGAAGTGCGGGGCCAATCAACCCGCCTCGACGACTACTCTGTCCAATCTTCGCAGCGACGTGTACATAATAATTATTACTATACTACTATTACTACTACGACTTATGCTACTTCATTCTTCCCCATCGTATGATCTGGATATCTGGTTTACAGGCTGCTCACGTTGCCAATTCACATCCTTTTTTTTTATTTTGTCTCACGTTCACAAATAAATGTCAGGGGAAAACAAAAACATTGATACTTGGTTTAAGAAACTGAGTTAAATTAGAAGAAACTCTCGAAAACGAGAGTGTTTAATCGAATATTAAAATGTTATTTTGTCGTTAACTAGTTAGATTTGATTTTAGAAACATCCACCTGCTTTCATTGAAAGTTTGAAATTAAATTTGATCAGAAAATGAGAAAACACTTTTTCAATTATTATAAATATTAACCGAATTTCAGAGTCTGGAGTTTTTTCTAATTTTTTAAAAATATACTAAAAACTAGTTCAAAGATAAATTTTGATTTGTAAAAGCTCAGTTGGAATCTCAAATAGAAATTCCGAGGGAATTTAAAAATAACAAGTAGTTAAAGGTTCGAGTCAATTTTGTTTCCACTTTCGCCTTTTTAGCGACCTTTTTGTACGAAAAGTGAGAAAATTTTGGTGCTACGTGCAATCTGTAGGCCATGTTACGCATTTACGAGAGTAATAGTATCTCAAAGAAAAAAAAAAGAAAAGAAAAAATGAGAAAACAGATTTAATCGTCTTTGAAATTTTGATTTTACCCCTTTCACGATCGTACGAAGGCAAAAGAAACTTATCTTAGTCTGGCAACATGTTATTTATCTATTGTAAATTAATTGGAATTGAAGACATTAAATATCTTGCGCTCATTATTGCCCGCCACCCTGCCTGCTTGTCTGCCTGCCCGCCTTCAACCTCTGCTTGCTTGTGTATTGTGCAGTAAAACTACAAAAAAATTGAAATTCAAAACACATCACCAATCGGGATGATCCATTTTAAATTAGAGATAAAATTCAAATCAAAATTGATGCAGAATTAAGAAGCAAAGTTAGTTTAAAAAACAAAATTAGAAAATATTTTAGACACAAATTAGAAGCTAAATTAGGAATAAAATTTAGATGCAAAATAGATCAAAGAAATTAAGAAAAGTATCGATTGAAAAAAAATAATCTGTTTTTGTGGTCGTTAGATTTTCCATTTGTTTTTTTAAATTTGTGTAATTTTTTTACCTGGCTAGGCCCGAATTCACACCATGCGTTTCTGATTCGCAAAAGTAGGAATTTTATATTGAATTTGAGAGAGAGAGAGAGCCAGGTTTCGGTTTATGTACTAATAATTTTCATTAAATTGATGTTTCCGTTGCCAGGGATGGGCAGTATTTTAGATACATGTATTTAAAAAACATATTTAACCCTCCAATTTCCTAGCATTTCATCTCGGAGCCACTCTTGTTGTTAAAAAGAATACTTTTGCAGTCTTTGATTAATTTCAGGATTAATTGGATTGGAAGGAAAATCGGAGGGTCAGATAAGATAAGTGTTTAAATACATTATGTAAATACGTGCTGTATAAGTAGATTGTATTTAAATACTCGAAATACTGTATTTTGTATTTGTTAAGAACTTTTTTTAAGATATCTTTAAAATAAAGACATTATTATGGCGTCTTATTTTTTGTCTTGAATTTTTCTAAATAGCCGTTCAACTTTTTCGTTGTTTTATTTTTCGTTTTTTCCTGCACAGTTATTTTTTTTCTCAACGGTTGAGGATTTAATTTGCTTATTAAGATGAAAAAAAAAAAAAACTTAAAAACAGTCTTTTCTTATCTACTTATCAACTTCGTGAGTTTTATCAGCTAGCGAACTGATAAGTCTATCCACAAATAGACATTTTCAGAATCTAAAATCCTCAATAGTTGTTTAATAATTTTTTATTTTATTACAATTTACAGGGGCGTAATTAGATACAATCACGTTTTGAGAAATCAATACAAACTTTCATAGTTTATATTTCTCAAAATGGTACGTTTTTTTTCGAGAATTCTAAATAAAGTATTTTGTATTTAAATACACGTTTACTTAGCTCATCCCTGTCTGTTGTGATGTTTATATTTTTATAATATCCACTTATTGTTTATCACCTGCTTCCCAATTTTTTATTACATTATTATTATTTTACGTTCCACTTCTGTTCCCAAATTTCCATCGAATTCCAAAAATCAAGTCTGACTCGCGGGGTGTGAATACGGGTACGAAAATTTGTTTGTAAAAATAGATAATTCATTAGTCAATTTTAAATTTATCAAAAATTTTATATAAAAAATTTTATGACAAACATTTTTTCTGTAAAAATACAACATTGAAAAAAGCATTTTACATTTCTTCGAACATTATACAAGCACACCTCCAATTAAAATCTATTTTTTATACGATCGACTGTTGTAAAAAAACTGGAGTCATCGATTGAAGAAAAATACAAGCAAGAAGAATAGAATTTCAACTTATTAATTTCAGAAGGATATTCTGTTGACTTCGAAATTTCAACGTAAGTATAACTTTCAGTGAAATGAATCTTACAAGTTAAATATTAAAATATCATCGAAAGTAGCAAACGACCGAAATTTTGTAAGGCTATAAGGTGTTTATTTTTCATCGCATGTACAAAATCGAAATTACTTGAAGCACTGAGAATAACTGAGTAAAGCCCATTTCGTTTTTCCTTTCTCTACTCTGAAGTGAAAAGTAGGATAAACTGACAAAATCCTGTGAACAGCAGGATTTTCTGTCACGTATGATGTTTCTTCTTTATAATAAAAGATCGTTTTCAAATATTCTACAAGTTTTTTACAGACTTAAAACATGAAAAAATTCATTTTTAAGTAATTAAGAATGACAACTAAGTAAAGGCCATTTATCCCTATTATGAATTTTTTTTAAATGTTTGAAAATCTGGAAAGTATAGTTCATAAATTCATAATTCTTTTATTTTCCAAATTCATAATAGTTCATAAATTCATAATTCTTGCTTCTATAATTTTCTCACAATTTTCTGTTTTAAACCTTATCGCAGAAAACGTTTTTTATTCCTCCTGTAAAATTTCAGGAAGAAATTACAAATTTCCATTACAATCTATAGTTGTAATTCTCAGTGCCTCACTTGATTCTGACTAATAATGCGGATCTGCGTTCCGTGTTTTGGAAAAGTGCCCTGATTAGTCGTTTCACTTGATCAGCGGTAAATTCATGGGCCAAAGGACCTTTGGAATTTGCCCAACGATTTTCAATTTCCGTTAAAGACGCTCCAAGCACGATAATCAATTCCGTCAGTTTTCTCCAAGTCCGGACGTATCTTTGAATTGTTTCCGGTTCCTAAAAATAGAAAAAGAAATAAGATTTTCCAAAGCATGTGCGCATCGTAATTTGTTTAGGTTTCTTATTCTTTCAGGATTTCTCAGGGTGAGCGCCGATCTTTTAATGTATGATGATCTATTCAATAAAGACGACGGCTGTGATTATTAGAACTTGAATGTGCCTTGACATTTTCGAAATTATCCTGAGAAAACGAAATTAATTTAGACTGAGTATTTTTCTTTCAATTTGAATATTTTCAAATCAATTATTGTTTCCTGAACAGCAACGGATATCGGCAGGACATATCCTGATAATTTCCCGAGATATTCTGGGGATATCCGCAGACGTCCCAGGGATATCCGTTGGCGATGTTCCAAAGATATCACGAGTGAGACAACATTTTTGAAAAGAAACATTTTTTTCCAAAAAAGAAGTTTTTTGATTAATTCGGATCTTAATAGAAACTACGGTTTGAAAAACAATACTCTTAGAATTACAGATAAAATATCATTACATATTTTTTGTTTTTTGGATATTAAAGTTAACGCGTAGAAAGAATTTCAGATTTTTCTGACGAACTTTTTCATAGCATATGCCCGTAAATCCTAAAATCGCCTTGCAGTTAAGGAGTTTAATTTCAAGAGGTATGTATTCTTTGAAATACTAGTATAGAAGATATAGCCGTCCAATATTGAGGATATTGTTGTATGTTGTAGTTAACATAATCAAAAAAGAGAAAATTTTTCCAAATGTTTTTTCCCAATGTAGAAATGATATTCTACTCATAAATATTTTGAGTTTTTACAATTTTTTTTTTCATTTTCCACTAAGGCAAGAGACCCAATCTTGGCACCTTAGCCCAATTATTGTCATGCCAAAAACTGAAGTGAATTTATTTAATTTTAGATCAATATTTGATTGCAGTGGATAACTAATATATGCATCATGCGTAAAAATGATGGTAGAATTAAATTAATTAAAGCAAAACAAGTCGTATTATCTAATAAATTAGAGAAAGGTGCCAACAATTGGTGGGGTGCCAAGAATTGGTGCTCTTACCCTATGTATTCATTGAAGATTTGAACAGCATAGGTAAAAAAATGTTTATATAATGTACTTTAATGTGTTAGAGTAATAGGCCAAATAATAAGTGACCGAATCCATTTCAAATCAGGCAGGTTTTAAACTTGAAGTCGCAGAATCTCTTGAGGACAAAATATGCTGTCTTTTAGAGGAAATTAGGCAATACGTATTTTTCCGATTTGTGAAAAAAAAAATTTCTACGAAGTTATGGGTATTTGAATTTTTTGCTTTGTTTTTCAAAAAACCAAAATTTTTTCTTTAAACTTCTATAACTTTTGACCTAATTAAGATATTTAAGGTTTCTTCCTAGATTCTGGTAGCGTTTATCGTCGTCATTCGAAATCTGCCAAAAAATTTAGAAAATGTTCAAAATAACAGTGGTTTTTCTGAAAATATTCATAGTAGATTTTCTCAAAAAAACCCACACTTATATTTTTTGCCAATTTTTGTTGAATTTCTACTATCATTGGGAAGACATCTTGTGAGTTTTATGCGGGCTAAAAAGCTTTTGTGGCCAGAATTTTTTTCGTAAAATCGAATTTTCGCACTTTTCACGAAAAAAATTAACAATTACGAAAATATGTTAACAAAATAGTTTGCACAATTAAAAAAGTTCCACAAAAAGTTCTTTTACTCATTTATGATATCTTGCACCACTTCCTGGAAAAAAAATTCAATTTTCATGCACAAAAAAATTTTCTTGACTTCTGGTTAATGGAAATACCCATAAATATATAAGTACCCATACCTATGTTTTGTTAAATAGTTTTAAAAAATGTACGTTTATATAAAGAAGACTTCCTGTGAGTTTTACGTGGGCTAAGCAATTTTTATGTCCAGAAAATTATTCTTCATAAAATAGAATTTTCAGATTTTTTGCTGAAACGATTTAAGTTACAAAAATAATGTCAAGACTAAAAATTGTTTGTCTAAAAAGTTTTTATATTCAATATATTTAAATATATTTCACATTCACTCTGATATTCTTCAATAATGTATAAAAACTTCTTTTGAATCTCAAATAAAAAAAATAATACCCGGGCCCACGTTTCCAGATTTTTATTACCTACTTCTTCATATTCTGCATTAGAGTACTCGAAATCCGAAGAGGAATCATTTGATTTTGTGGATTATTCAGGACCCCAATTGTGTATAGCAATTTTGACCATGTAAGAAGTTTTCATATCACCTTTATCAATCTCCATCTTCCATATGTGACATTTTTGTATTCCGAGATGGACGGCACCTTCTTCCACTCGCGTTTTCATTCGTCGAAAACTTTTTAGTCAAACAGTGTCTTGTCTTGACATTATTTTTATAACTTAAATTGTTTCAGCAAAAAAATTAAAAATTTTATTTTATGAAAAATAATTTTCTGGTCATAAAATTGTTTAGCCTACGTAAAATTTACAGGAAGTCTTCTTATATAAACATACATTTAAAAAATATATTTAACAAAATAACAAGGTGGGTATTTCCATAATTCCAGTCAAGAAAATTTTTTTATGCATGACAATTGAATTTTTTTATTTTTCTCGGAAATGGTGCAAGATATCATAAATGAGTAAAAGAACTTTTTTAATTGTGCAAACTATTTTCGTATCAGTAGTTGTTTTCGAGAAAAATCCGAAAATTCGATTTTATGAAAAAAAAATTCTCCTGGCCACAACAGTACATTACGTAACGAGGGATGAAAGGAGTAGATTTTTCCCGCGGGAAGTAATTACCCGAGGGAAAAATCTACTTTCGTCCCGTGTTGCATACAGTATTTTATTCCACTCTCGATCGTGGCCACCTTTTGGTCCTGAAAAGCGGGTCCGACGCATTTTTCTGTAGCTTCCCTGCCGATGAAACCGCACTGACCAGTGCCGTTTCAGTGCTATTTCTAAAGTGCTACCTGCACCGTAAGTTCAATATACCTGAGATGCCCTTCAAGTGTCCATTTTAATTTTTAAAGGGCTATCTTATTCCAATCGTTATTTGGAAAACCGAACGTATTCCAGGGGAGTGGAATACTTCGATTATCGTACCTATCTTTAAAAAGGGTGACA
>JBAGKK010520667.1:0-13262 GCA_037177015.1 Euceroptres primus
TTTCGCGCGCAACATACTACTTGAGCGACTATGGATGCGCTTGAAGTCACCTTCAGCCCATGTAAATTACAGGTATAAATATTTTTTTAATTTTTAACGCTGCAAGAAAATTTTTTGTAATTACTTCATGACATTCTAGCGGCAAATTTAACGTAGAATCTGAATTGCAACAAGTTCAATGTTCATCTTGCTGTTTTTTTGAGTTTTTTATGCATGATACAGAAGGGATACTATGTGGATACTATAAGGATACACTGTAGCGTATCCTTTCCGTTCATTTTGTCCGCTAGGGGAACTATTTTTTAAATTTTCTGTTACATAATAATCAACTTTTCACATTGAATCTCGATGAAAAGAACTGCACCGAACACATAATTTCACAATAACGAATTAAATTACGATACGAATTATTACTTATGCCTCAAAAAGCGTTTGTTCTGATTTACTGCGAGAGGGAATTTTCACTATGTGGAGTAGTTAGATGTCTCGTTACATCTTGGCGTTTAATGCTCTTACCTTTATTCGTTTTGTACCATGCTTATTAGAACAGATTAATATGCATGTAGCACGAATCACTGTAGGATAAAAGGCAGTTATTATCATACAATGTAATAGTATCCCTTGTCTACATCATAACTAATATTATATAAACTATCAACTTCTTCCTTTTCAAATCTTATTCTTTGCTACTGAACATAAAATATATTGCTCGGCACTGGCAAATAGAAAAGACTTTTCAGCATAAAAGAAAATACTTAGTCATGTCTCAAAATACCATAAAATTCATAGCGTCTACAGCTTTAAAGTGTTGTGAATATTATCATTTCAAAAAATAATTATATTTACTATGCAGAAATAGTACTAAATCCTGTGGAATATCACTTTTTATCACAATTTTATGTCATTTTTACTATTCATCTAGTTAGTTTATGATTTTACTATGTGGCCTAGTACTTTTACCTCAGATTTCAAAAATCATTTCTTTCCGTGTGAAAATTCGTCAAACAGTAAATTTCTTCGAAAAATCGCGTTACTACTGCACTTTACGTTAAAAGCTGTTCTTATAATAATAAAAGTACATAAAATTACCTAAAAATAAATTATTAAAGATTTATAAATTTTTAGGTAATTTTATGTACTTTTATTATTACAAGAACAACTTTTAATGTAAAGTGCAGCAGAAACGTGATTTTTCGAAAAAATGTACTGTTTGACGAGTTTTCATAAAAGTCGATATTTTTCAACACGCTATAACTTTGGATCTATGGGAGATAGAACATTTCTTTGTTTTAGATTTGCTTGAAATTAAGCCTGCTTTAACTCATATTCTGACTATTTTTAACTACAGTACACAAAAAATGCTATTTCACAAAAACTAAAACTTTTTTTCATCAAATTTTTCAGAAAAAATACAACTTTCGAAGGTAGTATCTCCTAAACTATATGAGATAAAATTATTATTTTTTTAGTTTTACAGGAAATTTAATTCACTTTAATTTTTGTCGTGTCAAATTTAAAGTAGGATGCTCTGAAGTCTGAAGTGAAGAAATAATTCAAAAAACTAAAAACTGCAATTTTTTACACTTTTTCCAAAATTTTAATTTGTCCCGGATATCCAAGGATATTTAATGTTTAGATAATATTTTTCGATGCCAAACTATAGACTGTAACCCGAAAAAGCACCAGTTTGGAGTTATTTTTACAAAAATATACATAATAACCTGCAAATAAAAATAAAAAATTAAGTTTATTCAACAATTCCTCCAGCGATATTTTTCTTTTTGGTCTCAAAATAATCGCGAACATCACTGAAATCGTTTCATGAGAAAAACGAGAGGTGCAAGCCTTTTTGGGTTGAACTCAATCCAAGCCTACCGTGATAGGGGTACGTTTGAAAGAACAATACAGATTCCTATTAGGCGAATTAACCACTATTCAACTTTTGATATCAAAAGTAATGTGAACCAAACTCGTACAATTAAAGAAACCAAATAACTATACAAAAAACGTAAAATAATCCAAAAATTTGCTTTATTATTATAATTTTAAATATATATGCATTTTGATGAATTTTTTATTGCATTCTCATCACATGAAAGTGTAATATTTTTTTGTGATTTTCTTCTGATTGTAAGGAACCAGGTTATTGAATCTTGGCACAGGGCAAAGGAGTCATTTTATAGGTTGGAGGAATAAGGTATATGTAGGTGGGTGGTAGCGAGATATGACTGAAGGAGACAAATAGTGTATTTTTGTCCCTTCATTACCCCCGAATAAATGCCAACCGGTTTTAAATACCAACTACAATTTTATATTCCTGGGAAATTGTCTGCTTTTAATAAGTTACAATTATTTTAAGATACAATTGATTACAATATTGTGTGTATTCAAGACAATGTGAGAGCTTTGAATTATTTTTCAATCAATTGCACCTTGACATAATTGCAACTTAAAAACAGACACAATTTCCTTTCAATATAGTCAATTCCCAGGAACGTAAAATTGCAGTAACGACTAGAAGATAACCTTTTTTAACCAGTGGCAAGAAAGTTAGATAGCTTACGCAAGGATACAAGTAAATAACAAGCAAGCAGAGATATAGTTGTGCGGTGGAGATTGTAATTAAAACCCGTTGGTGTTTACTCGGGCGTAATGAAGGGGCAAACACACTGTTTGTCTCCGTTAGTCGTATCTCGCTACCACCCACCTATACCTTATTCCTCCAACCTATAAAATGTCACCTTTGCCCTGTGCCAAGATTCAATAACCTGGTCCCTTACAATCAGAAGAAAATTACAAAAAAATAATACACTCCCATGTGATGAGAATGTCATAAAAAGTTCATCAAAATGCATATATATTTAAAATTATAATAATAAAGCAAATTTTTGGATTATTTTACGTTTTTTGTATAGTTATTTGGTTTCTTTAATTGTACGAGTTTGGTTCACATTACTTTTGATATCAAAAGTTGAATAGTGGTTAATTCGCCTAATAGGAATCTGCATTCTTCATTCAAACGTACCCCTATATTTTCCAAAGGCTCCCAAACCTCTCTTCACTGACGGCATATTATATTTCAGTCCATAGAATTGCCAGGACGTAATAAATTCCTATACACATTGACCGATTGATTTAAGAATCAATTTTTAAGATATTTATATTTTTTAAAGATATTAGAAAATGATATGTATTTAAAAAAATTTTAATCACTTTACTGCTGTTGTGAATGATTTTAGTATTGAATAATATAATACCATCTATTATTGTAAGCAATCCTTTCGAACTACAAATAATACACTCTCATGTGATGAGAATGGAATTAAAAATTCATCAAAATGCATACATATTTAAAATTATAATAATGAAGCAAATTTTTGTATCATTTTACGTTTTTTGGATAGTTATCTAGTTTCTTTAATTGTATGACTTTGGTTCACATTACTTTTGATATCAAAAGTTGAATAGTGGTTAATCGCCTAATAGGAATCTCTATTGTTCATTTCAACCTACCCCTATATTTTCCAAATGTTCCCAAACCTTTTTTCACTGACGGAACATGCATAGGCATATATTTCAGTCCATAGAGTTGCCAGGACGTAATAAATTGCTATACACATTGATCGATTGATTTAAAAATACATTTTTAAGATATTTAAATTTTTTAATGCAGATATTAGAAAATTCTATATATTTAAAAAATGTTTAAATCACTTTACTGCTATTGCGAATGATTTTAGTATTGAATAATATAATTCAATCTATTAACGAAAACAGTCCTAGTGAGCGTAAAAATGTACACTTTTATGACGTAATAATACATACTAGTGGCAATGTTCTGTAATATCCATTATAACGGACTTCTTCCAACCAAAAATGAAAAAGCCAATGGCTGTTCCCAAAACCACAGCGAAACACAGCCAGATGTTGCACGTCATAAAGATCAGCATCAGTAAATATGAGAGCGTAACTTGTACGATATGTAAAGATGTTTGGAACGTGTGCATCCAGGAGAGCATCGTAAGTCTACAGGAAAAAAAACCTCTTTAGAATAAAAAAATTCATTAAAAAAAAGACAGAATTGCGAGGACAAAAAATTAAAATAACTTAAGACCTTACCCTAGCAGAAAAAATTTCAATTACATTATTTGAAGTTTTATTCAATTACCGTAGCTGAATAAATTTTCAACCCAAAGTAAATGAATGTTAAACCAAAATAATGAATTTTCAATTAAAATAAATGAATGTTCAACCAAAAGGAATGAATTTTCAACTAAAATAAATGGATTTTCAACCAAAAGTAAATAAATTTTCAATCACAGTAAATGAAAAGTGGTTGAAATTTCAAGAATTTTCTAACACTGTACAGAAAGTTTCAACAGTCATAAAAGAATTTTAATTATCATCGACGGACTTTTGTTTGCTTGCAACCATTTTGTGCCAAATATTTACAGATGCTGTGATTTATTTGGCTTTTGGAAATTTGACTTAAATTTTATTTTGTGTAGTTAACGATAAATGGGGACCAAGAAATATTCATAGTAAAGTTAAGAAAAATTCTGGGACAATTTTGGAAGTGAGTATTCAAATTCCAGGAACTTGTTCTTGATACTAGAATTTTTAAGGACGAGAGTTTTTTATACTAGAATGACAGAAGTTTAAAAAGAACGTAATCTTAGCATCATTTGGGAAGAGTAATTTATACAGAAAAATATTTTAAAGACTGATATATCAATATGAATTTATTAATAGAAAAATTTGAAGATGAAGCGGGCAGAAGTGGATAAGTCAATTTTTATTTTTTCTAAGGTATTCACAGAAATACTGGAACTTGGAAACTAAGTATGTTATTTGAAATTTAAAAACGCTATTGCAGTCAGTCATCATCTAAAATAAATATCAAGTATAGCTTTTTAATTTAGTCCTATATTGCAGTAATTAACAAAGTTAAAAAAGATTTATTCAGTTTTGATAAAGTATTACACTTGTTTTTTTAAATATGAATATTAAATATATAAATTAAACTCCTAAGAAGTTTTTGCACAAAAAAACTACATTTTTGTTAATTTCATATAAAATATGTTCCTACCCGTGTGGAAAAAGCCCTGCCCAGCCCTCTTGGAACTGTTGGCCCACGTTAGGGTCCCGCGTGGGCAATCCACGCGGGCTAAATCCGCGAGGGCCCCCGCCGAGGCCCCTGCTTGTTTACCCTCACGTTAAAAAATTAAAATTTCTAAGTCATAGCGGTTAATATTTTTTTAACCCCCGAATTTTTCACAAAAAATACGATTTTGACAAAAATTTGTTGACAATGATTTGGAAGTTGAACTTAGAAACTTTAGATAATCCACGAGAGTCCTCGCAGTGGCCGCAGCTTGGCAACCCTCATGGTTCAACGATTTAAATTTCAAAGTCGAAAAAGTTAACACTTTTTTACCCTCAAAAATTTGAAGCTAGAATAATTCAAAAACACCAAAAATGCGTTTTTGACAAAAACTTGAAGACAATGTTTTGGAAGTTGAACTTAGAAATTTTTGATAATCCATGAGCGTTCTCGCAGTGGCCGCAGCTTGGCAGCCCTCATGGTCCAACGAATAAAATTTCTAAGTCCAAAATGTTAACACATTTTAACCTCCAAGATTTGAAGCTGGAATAGTTCAAATTTGCCAAAAATTCGTTTTTGACAAAAATTTTATGACAGTGTTTTGGAAGTTGAACTTAAAAATTTTAGATAATCCACGAGGTCCTCTGTAATGTCCACAGCTTGGCAACCCTCACGGTTAAATGATTAAAGTTTCTAGCAATAATTAATTAGTGGATGTCCTTATTATAGTACATAGTCCACTGAGTAGTGCAGTAACAATATGTCATCCGAATATGCATTCATTAAGAAGAAAATTAATTTCGCAAAATAGGGATAAAGTGCGCACAGAATGTGTGCCTTCTGATTACAAGTTTTAACATCTAGGAGATATGATCCCATGGAAAAGTTCAACTCTGCTACGCTGTCGGTCTTAAGTTCAAGTCCCGCTCGGAGTCCCCATTTTTTTCTTAATTTTTTATTTAAAAAAATTTTTTTTCTTATTTTTATTCATTAAAAAGATATATTTATTGAAATATATTCAAAAACAACTTGTAAATTGTTAATTATTAAAATTAATTTTTTGTCATGAGGGCAACCACGATGGTTCCACAAGGGCAACTACGAGGGCAATCATGAGGGAAATCCATGTGGAATCCCTACGGATTAGCATGTCAATTCCATGTGGGCCCACGGCTGGATTGCCATGAGGGGGCCCGCGTGGCAAGAGGGCAATCCACGTGGGTCCCTCACGGGGGCCAACTCCATTTTTCCACACGGGTATTGCAAAAATGAGGTTTTTTAAAAAAATTCTTTTATTTGCCAATATTAAAATAAATATATTCGTGCATAAATCTAAGAAGATTATTACAATTTTTAAAATTTTTTCTATTTTAATTTTTTTAAAAATTTTAAACTGAAAATGTATTTACTTATTAATTTTTGGATGCATGTTCTTCATTTAAGAATGAAACTTACTGCACGACTCGATTATCATCGGAAACCATATCATTCCCCTGGGACATCCCTCTGCAGTTGGGTCCATTGCACCTTCTCATAAATATATACTCTCTGTAATATTTTAAGCCTTCGTAGAGAGCAGCCATTATAATAACTCCTAAGATGGACCCCATAAGACCATGGACAGAAGATATGTTCCAAAATTCGAATAAAACAGTTTCGGAATAACCACCGTGAAAAAACATCTATAATTGTAAAGATCAGATTTTTATTTTAACTTCTTGTCAGAAGATTGGCTAATTTTTTTTTGTGGTTAATTTTAATATCTTGTAATGTTTTATGGGATAATTAACAAATTTTTAAATTTACAACATTGAACATACCGACATTCCGTGCATTAAATTATCACCACATCCAAACATTTGGTGAACACTATTATTCATTGGTCTGTGATCCATTGTTCCCATTTCTATGTGATTCATGCTGTTATGTTTCATATGATCTGCATGGCTTCCATGATCCATTTTTACGTGTTTCACGTGATCTGAGTGGTTCATATATGTGGCCCATGATTGCCGGAAGAATTCAGTGTATGTATCATATGTGACGTGGAACGAAGAAACCTACCTTACGACCGAAAATGAGTTTACGAGAAAAAGCGGATCAAAGTGAAAGGAAGACGAGCAGATAGCAGGGGCCCTCGTACTAACTTTGAGCTCCAGAAAATTCAATCGTGGAGCAATGGGGATTTTTTTTATTCGATAGGGGAAATCTTCATTATTCAGAATTAATAAAAACCTGAAAATCGATTTTTTCGGTCATAAGGTGGGTTTCTTCGTTCCACGTCACATATGATTATGAGACATCTGCAAAATACGCAATACACATAATACACATAAAATACAAATACTATAAAATTAATACACTCAGAAAAACTTTTTTTTTCATTTAACGAAATAAATCTCATTTCGCATGGCCAAATAATTGTCGGTTTTATGTGTCACAAAGATATTTCGAGAGTAAAAGAGGTATAACGATTTAATATTTTAATTTTTTAGTTTTTAAATCTATCATATTATATGTGATGTATTAAAAGTGTTAACGATTCTGAACAATTCTTACGTCCATTGCTAGGTGCAAATGTGTCATGTTCAAAGAGAACAAATATAAACCGTGATTATCAGCTTTGTTTTGATACATGGATTCAGGAAGACACGATTCACGGTTAACGTTGTGTGGAAAATAAAAAGTACATCCTTGAAGAAATTTGCTTTTATCTTCCTTTCTTTCACATTAATTGAAATACTTCAAAATTCTTATGAATAAATAATACGCAGTGTCTGGTATTACGGAAGTTTCCGTACAACTAGCACACAACATAGTATGGGCCGAGGCTATTGTTACGGAATTTTCCGTAACAATAGCCTGTCCCCCTTTTGCGTTGTATACTAGTTGAAAGGAAATTTCCGTAACAATATCCTCAGCCTAAATAATAATAATAATAAAGTTGTGAGTTTAATGAGGCGAAAGTGAGCAAAAATATATGTTCCCAATAACTGAAAATTAGTTACCCACTATACAAATTAGTAGAATCACAAAAAAAAATTAGCATCCCAAATTGATATTGAAAAATAATACTAGATTTCCAAAATAATAACTTTTAAACAAATATAAAATTAATTATTTCATCGGGAAATAAATACTGATACCTGAGACTGATAATAGTAGCAATCAATGTGACTGGAGGGAAAATTTTGAAAAATCGTAGGGGGTAAGTTTTTTTTTGTTCAATGACTTATGATTTCAACTTACCTTTTTATAAATTTGGGGTTAAGTCACACTGAATCCTCGGTTATGGCTCTAATGAATTCGTTTGATCCTCAAGCTTACCGATAATCACTGTCAGTAGTAAATGCAAGAACAATGGAAATCTATAGACTGCTTTGTGGAGAGCTCGAGAGGATAGCCAGGTGGGAGCTAAACCACCTTTAGAACTAACCATCATATGTGACACATAACCACATGTAACGTTTTCCAATTTTCCAAATCATGTGTGAAGTTAGTAAAAACAAAAAACTAGCAGTGATTTTGATCTCGGGTGTCTTCCTCTTTTTTTTAAATTTTTATAATGCTAATTTCATGAGCTTCCTCATTATGATCAATTAGCAAATATATTTTTCAAAATAGCAAATATATTCATTAAAATTATTATAATTATAAATATAATGAAATTATAAATAAATCAGTTCGATTCGCATTTAGGAATACTTTTTCTAAAAGGTGGAACAGCGAAAAATTAAAAATTTTAAAATAATTTTGATATAATGGAGGCGCACAAATATTCCTCAAAATCCACTTATTATTATTTTCATGTAACCGAAGTTCATGTTACCTCGAAAAATTATGCAAAATGATTAATCGCGATTAAACATTTTCCATAATTTTGATTTTTGCAAATTTTTATTTAAACGAATTTCATTTTCTTCGGATCACCATTTGTCATCATTTCTATTTGGTCCAATTTGTATTTAACTGAATTTCCATTGGTCCGAATTACCACTTTCCATCATTTCTATTTGAACTAATTTTCATTTCACCTGATGAAGATATTTTACTTTATTCCAATCAATTAGTGGCTCACTTTTCAATAATTTAGATTTAGGGAGACTATTTTTGTGAAGAAATTCCCCTATTTCCCCTTTTTTGAAAGCATTCTTCGATGTGAAAAAATGAAAATGCACTGAAAAAATTCTTAGTAAATGTTTTATTAACAATTAGAATTCTAGTCAGTAATTTATTTGAGAAAATGGTAACATTTGCCATGATCTTAATATTTATAACTATTTTCTTAATTATAGTAACCATTATTGAATAGTTAAAATAACTACAGAATAGACATGACCTCCTTAGGGAAATAGAAAAGTAGTTGCCTTTTTCCTTCGTTATTGAAATTGAGAAAGTAGTAATTCCTTAATTATAATAACTAAGGAAAAAGGTTATCGTATGTACATAACTGATTTTCCTAGTTCCCTGAGGAGCCCGTGTCTATTCTGCAGTTATTTTACTCTGCATTTAAATCACTAAAATTTCCCTAGGAATCAGTGAAACATTTCGGGCTACCTCAATCTGTCAAAATTCACTGAGAAATCAGTGAATAATAACTGAAATTCCAATAATTTTTTACTGATTTCCAAGTAGAAAAATTTACTGAACCATCAGTAAGTATCACTGAAATTTCATTAACTTTTTCTACTGGAAAATCAGTGAAAATTCACTGAAATATAAGTGAGGCGAGTGCATGATTTAAAATTCCGCGATTATGAAAATAAAAATGTCTGCCAAGTACGTGAGTTTAACGAGCCTATCGTCGTTGTAAATTTAGGAAAGATATGTGGAGTAGGGGGATATCGATTTCGAAGTACCGAGAGTAAGACTCTAATGATTGCTCATTTGTTCGTCGACAAAGGTATTTATCTATTGTTCATTAGAAAGTGAGGTGTGAAAATTTAAGTTTGTAAATTAGCCGTTCTAAAAAGCTTTTGTTCTTCGTTTCTTTTGTTAATTTAGTGTGGTGTGTTTGACGATTAATTTATGTCGCACTGAGCAGAATCAATCGAGGAAACAGACAACATCTCTGATTCCTAGACGCTTATACATCGCCTTTATACTATCGCTTTTGGATGGAAGCGATTCGATCCACGACTCATCAAGCTGATGCGACTTTTTGGCAATTCGTGTTGTCGCCTCTACTTTTTGAAAGACGAGTCCCAAATTGATTATACATCACGTTGAATGTTGACTTGGCCATCGTTTTGTTCCGCCTCTCCAATCAACGTCTAAGGTCTAAGCATTATAATTGGCGATAAGTATAAATGATTTCCTGGATCACCATAATTGTTTCTTTTTACTTGAATTTATGCTCTCAAAGTTTACTGGCTGTGCGAATTTTGGATTTTAACATTTGAGCCTTATAGTAATTGGTCAATGCCCTTCAAATTCTCATGTTACTGTGTGATGATTGTGTGTGTGTGTGAGGGAGAGCGAGAGAGAGAGCTTAAACAGCTTGCTCGAGATATATGTACCTCTATTTATTTGACATTGAATAGAATATTTTCATACCGATACTCAAACGTTGATTCATCAATACTCGATCAACCTGACATACAATTTATAAACCTCTATTCTCTATCGTTATTCTTGATGTTGTTAAATTTGAAATTTTCTAATCGGGAATCTGATACGTGGGTAAATTTGATTTGAAGATAACTTCTGCTGCTTTAATTTTACATTCGAATTTAAACAAATTTAAAGGTAAAATCTATTAAATTTTGAAATTAAATGTTCAATTATTTTAAAGAATAAACTAATTGCTACATAAGTTAAACTTATATTTCAAGCATTTTTAATGTACAAATGTATCTGTTTCAGGTACTGCTCTCTAAATCTGAATCAGTAAGAAGTGGGTCACTAAATCAAATCAGTAAGGATTTTCACTGACAATAAGTGAAAATTCTTACTGATTTGATTTAGTGACTCACTTTTCACAGATTCAGATTTAAAGAGTGGTAATTGAAAGGGATTTTAATGCGCTTGAAATGAAGTTTAATGCACTTGAAACTGAAAATTCATTCATGAAAGTCTTTTTCTCTCTATATATATGTTATATATATATATGTTAGAATAATATTTTTTATTTCTTTTTAGAAAAAAATTGTATAGTTATTATCATTCTATAATTCACAGATGTTTGAGAATACAATTTCACATGTTTTTAAGATAAATAATACACCTACAAAGTCAAAAACTTTGATCAAAGTGAAACCCAAGGTAAATGATGTCAATTTCTAAACTGTATTTAATGATTAAAGTGTATATAATTATTATTAACACGAGTATATTGTTAAATTATCATGTTTTAATTTTAATGCACACGTACATGAAAATTCAGTCATAAATTCATAAATTCAATATACAGCCCGCCAGCGGGCCAGTAATACAGATTGCGTCAATCCATAAAATCTTTTTATTTCTTAAGGGTATTTGATATACAATAACGACACGAATTATCGACCGATTTTTTATTTACATTCAGCGGGTTTATTAAGAGAGAAATACAGATATAATGCTGAAATTTCGGGAAATAATAAAGAATATATTTAGGCATCGATTTTTAGTGTGTTTGAGTTCCTATTTTGAAAAAAAAACTTTTCGAAAATAATTTTTTTTCAAAATGAAAATTGAAACGCACCAGACATCGATTCCTTGATATATTCCTTATTATTTCCTCAAACTTCAGCATTATATTTGCATTTATTTCTTAATAAACCCGCTGAATATAAATAAAAAATCGGTCGGTAATTCGTGACATCATTATGTATCACATACCCTTAAATCTTACAAAAATATTATAAATCAAAATGATTGTCTATAATTGCTCTATTCATCTGTTGTTTATAATAAAATAGTGACTCATAGGGGTAAACTTCTTCTAAAAATATCTCTAAATACAAGAATTTTATTACGCGTGTAGTACTTTTAGGTTAGGAATTTTAAATCTTCAATCAATTTATACTTCTGTAAATTAAATTCAACTTAAGAGGCATTACTTTTCAACTGCCCCAACCCCAAACATCGATTGGGCTCAAACTTAGGTAAAGTGCAGTCCTATTGGATGGTAGTTTATGGGAAAAAAAGTTTGTCGTTGGGACACATATATATATTTACCGATAGAGAGGGAGTGTAATTTTTTAGTTCTGTACGGGTACCATCTATTTCGATGATTTATACATCTGTTAATATCAATAAAATCAATATTTTTACTTCTACAATTTCGATAGGGTGTTTCACGCCCTTTCCATTGATCGTACACATTTTTTGGGAAAATAAGTATTAGACTTTCAAAAATCAAAATCAAAAATAAATTTGACTTTTTTTCGAATTTAGGCTATTTTTTTCTTTCCTTTTTATCTAGAATCTAGAAAGAAAGCTTAAGTTGGTGCCTTTAAACACCTATAGGTTTAAAAATGGACATATTGTTATTTATTTTTGAAAATAAGCGTTATGTAAGTGTTTCTCGGTTATAATTTTTTCTCAATGATTTATGATTCATTTAAAATCAATAAAAAGAAATGTTCTCACTACAGCTTCGGTAGGGGTTTTCATGCCCTTTCTACTGACTGTAAGCATTTCTTGAAAAAATAAATGCTTGAACTTCAAAAATGAAGGTCAAAGCATTTGTTGTTCATTTTGGATCATCTCGAACCGATTTTTTTACTCCGAGATATGGCACATTAACCATTTCAGTTTCACACTGAAAAACTATAGCAAAGAAGGCGAAGAAAGTGAATAAAATTGTGTTATTCATTTGATAAAGGGTTTAGTGTCGAAAAGTTTCTGAGTTTGCTGAATGCGAATTTGAGCTCAGATTTGCAAAATTCAAGATAGCGGATCCAATATGGCGAACCAAAATTTTACGATGTACTTGGTTTTGTACAACATTTGAATTTTGCAAATCTGAGCTCAAATTCGGATTCAGCAAACTCAAAAACCCTTAAACACCAAACACTTTGTCAATCGAATAACGCAATTTTATCCGCTTTCCAGAGCTGGGCACAGTTAATCGGAAAGTTAACTCAGTTAATCGAAAATCCGTTAATCAAAAAGTTAACTCAGTTAATCGTTAATCCGTTAATCTGTCGAAAATGTAACGGAAGTTAAAGTT
>JBAGKK010520678.1:0-13262 GCA_037177015.1 Euceroptres primus
TATCAATAAAATAAAGTAATAAAATAAAAAAGTCAGTTACAATACAAACGAAATCTTCTATCATTATGTGTGTGTTGTATCTAATATGTAAAAATGTTTTTTTATATAAAATACAATAAATCTTGCTTATTACAAAAAGTAATGTTTGTCAAATTTCCTATATAGAAAAATCAGAGAATAATTATAAGAATAAGCATGAAGTGAAATGATTATTGCAAAGCAGAACATATAGAATGAGATTAGAAAAATAGTTTGAAGAGTGTTATGATTTCTATACAATTATAGCAGGTAGGAAGGAAACATTGGGTAATAAATTTACTTTTTTTTTTATTCACAAAAATAAAGCGACACACATCAATACAACACAGACATTGAAGAGATGGATAACAATTTTATTTAGTTTATTAATCGCAAACCAATTCTATCAGCTTTTATATTATTTTTATATTCAATCTCTACGCTTTTACAAACGCAATTATCTCGAAAAATGATGGGTTAAACAGATCTGCCGAGCTCTTTTATTTGGAATCAATTTTCGTCCAGTATTATCTTCATTTTCCCTGATTCATAAAATACAAAATATTTGAAACTGTTCATTTTTTAAATTATATTTGTTGTACGAGAAAGCAATGAAGTATCAGATTTCAAGATTTTTTCATTTTGGAATTCAATAGCTGTACGTATCATTATCTGCGTATGTATTAAATTTAAATTACACAGTAATATCGCATTACACAAAAATTACCAAAAAATACGTCTGCAGAATATTACGTTAATAATTTTCAGTTTTTTTCATTAAATCATTTTTAGAATCTACACTCTCTAAATCTGAATTAGTAGTTTTCTACTAATGAAATAGTGCCGAATCGTTTACCAATTGCTTTAGGAAGCATTTTTACTAATTTTTAGTAGAAAACTACTAATTAATGGTAGAAAACTACTAATTCACGTAGTAAGGGTTACTAATTTATTTAGTAAGCCTAACTAAGTGAATTAGTAGTTTTCTACTATGAATTCGTAGTTTTCCACTATGAATTAGTAGTTTTCTACTATGAATTAGTAGTTTTCTACCATTAATTAGTAGGAATGCTTATTAAAGCAACTGGTAGACGATTCGGCACTATTTCATTAGTAGAAAACTACTAATTCAGATTTAGAGAGCAGCTGAGCGTTATCGATATCACATAAATTTTTTTAAAATTTTAAGTCTTGTACCTAAAGTATTTGAGATTCATTACTTACAAGTTAAAATATATGTATCGATCATATTAAAATTAAATGTGAAATATTTTATACTATAACAACATATTCAAAATATATTATAAAATTTTGCAATTATTTCTTATGATCATTAACGAAATGAAGTATTAAATGAAATAAAATACCCCATTGTAACCGATAATGGAAAATTAGCGAAATATATTTAAACCGAGCAAAAGTATGATTTTAATAAACCATGTTTAGGATGTAATAAAATTGGCAAAATTTATGAGAAAATAACAAATCATAAAATATGAAGTATGTATTATATTAATAAATATGTAACGAACGCCGTATTCGTTTCCTAATTATCTATCCATTGAATTTTATAAATGAAATGGACTTATGAAACAACAAAATTTTAAAAAGAAAATCAGTCAGTCAACAATAAAATGCATCTAATAGTTGAAATTAAATTCCTACTTATTAACATGGCAAAAAATGCCTATTATTATCTAAAAACATTTTAAAATACAGTGAAACTTCTATAAAAGATTCGAATTATGGAAGTTCCACTGTAATTATCCTATTATTAAGTAGAATTCTTTAGTTAAATATTAAAGTTATATCGAGATAGAAAAAAATCGCAGATTTCGATTACTTCTTCTCTCGTCAAAATAATTCACTCTAAAACTCCCTTTAAATTTGAAATGAACGCGCTAATCGTCCACAGTGAGTGTAAGTCCTAGATGATTTTCCATTTCCATTAAAATGGAAATGTCCACAGTGAGTATAAGTCCTAGATGATTTTCCATTTCCATTAAAAAGAAGGGGGACACTTTCAGAGTAAACCTTATTTTTATAGCATTCAGACCCATTATCACATTGCCCATATAATGGATAATTAAAAAATCCAGAGTTCTGAAGCGAGCAATAGCGATGAGGCCACAGCGGGTCGCTAAAACGTGTTTTTATTCCTTTTCTAAGTGACCTACCTTTTTTAGTCTCTTCTCCATTAGCTGCTGAATTTGGCGCTGGTTTTGTACTATCTATGAAAAAAAAACATGGAAACACTACTGAAACTACAGTTTACAGAAAATTAATAAAAAACCAAAGAGTTGTGATGCAACAAAGAATATAGAAGACAAACAGAAAGTGCAAAAAGCTCCAAATAAGCTTAAGTGCAAATTGTTAAATATTTTTCAAATCTATTAAACACTTTAGAAAAAATTATAAGAATCCAATATCAAAAATTTAGTTCACAAAGTCTAAAACACAACGTTCAGTTTACAAAGTTTTAAACACATTTAGATGACCAACTTTTGAAAGCGAAAACTAGGAAACAGCATCTGGTTATCAACTCTAGTTAAAGTGATCTACAAGCAATAAAACTAGCTTTATCTCAGTGCACAACTGCAAGTTATTGTTCATTGTTATATTCTTGTATGGATGTCAAATATGCCAATCAAAGGGCATGAGATAATTCTATCGTAATCGTATTTGATGGTGCAAGAACGAGTTCATTATTTTATTGATATTTTCAATTCTCTATCGCGAGAAAATTTCATGCTTCCGAGATATCGCCAATTTTAAATCTAAATTGATGTGCTACATTTGAACGTTTTTTAGTTTCACCAACCAGTTTGCCAAGCTGGGCTGGTCAAGGACTGAACGGCAGGATCTACTGAATCTAGATCTTGGTCATCTTTCACGCATCTCACTGCAAACATTGCCACGGCTGCCACTATCGGTGGCACACCACTTAAAACAAATGTCAAGCTGTAAGAACCTGAAAAAAATTTAAACCTGGTTATTGTACTGATCAAGAGTTCAGGATCTTACATATACGTTATACAGCAATGTATGAACCTTATAAAGCATCAAATCAAATCAACCTTATAAAGCAGTAAATTGACTTACCTGTACGATCGTAAAGAAATCCAGCGAACAAAGATCCTATGGTTACTGGTAAAGCACATAGTCCCAGTAAAAAACTAATTGCAGACGTAGCATCTTTCTGACCACAAATTTCAAACGCAATCGGACCCAAGAGAGATATGAAACATCCATCAAATAAGCCTATGCAGAGGTAAATTGCCAATAAACCATTGTAGGATGCATTAAATGGCAGGAGCATTATTAGAATTCCCAAGAATATGAAGGAGATCTGTGTAAAATATTAAAAAATGTAATTTTATACAATTGAAAAATATATTTTATCAGATGTGGTATTTATTTATGACTGACCTGCTGTAATAGTATTCTATTTATACGTGGCAAATCCGCAATATATCCAAAAACTAGCCGACCAATTCCGGATGTTATTCCAAGGCACATGATTGGTAACTTCTTATCAGCTTCATTTCCAAATATCGCCTCCACAAATTTTCCTACGTGAATATATGGCACCTGGTACCTGAAATCACCAGTCACGGAGCAAGTTGAAATTATGAAATTCAAACTCTGTAATGTGGAACATTTTTCATTTCGACAACTTCCTAATAACTTTTACTTAAAATCTTTTTTAAAATGGGAAAGCATTCGAATTAAAAAATTCTTTCAAAATTAAATACTGTTGATTTAAGTCTCTAAAAGTTGAGACTAATTAATAACTTACCCAAGGAGAGCGATGGGCATAGCAGAGGCCCAGATCAGGTACCGCTTTCTTTTCAGAATAGATAAGTTAACTATTCCTTTCAGTTTTTCACAAAATGTTTCCTTGTGTGTCTTTTTTGGTTTCTCTACGACCGGGGATGGATTGCCTAAAAAATACAGGAATCGATGGAACTTTAATATTATTATTCCCAAAAGAATATGGAAATTGGATAACATGGATACCAATTGCTAATTGGATACCAATTACTAATTGGATAAATTGGATACCAATTACTAATTGGATAAATTGGATACCAATTACTAATTGGATAAATTGGATACCAATTACTAATTAGATAAATTGGATATCAATTACTAATTTTATTTTTATTTTATAATACATAATTTTATTTGCACAAAAATAAAAATAAATTAAACATCTTAGAAACTAAATTGTTTAATGAAACAAATATTACACAAACTCTCAAAAAGGTCAGCCCAAAATGCAAATTTCCGAATGTCCATTTTTTGGCTTATTAGAGACAGATTTTTGTGTAATGTTTGTTCCATTGCACAATTTGGTTTGTAAGAAGTGTAATTTCTTTTTATCTTTGTACAAATATAAAAAAACAGATACATTTAGCCCAAGACTTTAATACTGTTCTAAAAAGAATTATTTTTCTGATAGAGAAAAAAAAATTTTCTGACTGATTTTCAGTCACCAAAAAAATCCTATTTTATTATTATAAACCAATACTTACGAGAAACTGGTTTGAATAGACAAGCACATGCCATAACAATACAGGTAATACCGCCTATGCTCATCACAAGTCCTTTTAAACCGAATTTCGTAAGTATGTGTCCCATTACATATGGCATAAGAATAGTGAAGATGGAACTCCCTGCAGTAACAATTCCATTTACCAATCCTAAATAACGTTTAAAATAATGTCCTAGGATTACTAAACTGGGTGCATAGGCCAAACTTGCTCCAATTCCGTACATAATGCCATATGTCAAGTAGAGACATTCAACCTAAAATGAGAAAAAAACTAAGTAAATAATCGATACATGTATGGGTCATTGGTAAAAAGTTGTGAATTTCTGACCAAGAGATTTTCAGGAAAAATTTTGTTTTCAAATCGTTAAAATTATTCTAACAAGTGCAATAATTTTTAGCTAGGCCTTTCTGATCTCCTGCTTTAAAAAATGACTATTAAAATTCAAATATATCAATTAATTTATGAACGACAATAAAAGAAGATAATATTAATTAAATATCTGACTGAGAATAATAAATATACCGTGTCTAGGACAAATGATGATAGAAACATCCCCAAAGAAGCAGTGAGACCTCCTAGAAAAGTTGTCATTTGAATTCCAATTTTATTCGTAAGAATTCCAGCAACAGGTGACATGCAAAATGTCGTGCCAAGTTGTAAAGATCCCACAAGTGCTGTAAATGAAAAAATTTAAATAGGTATTAGAGACAGTCAAAAAGGATATTTAGAAAAGATAAACTAGTGTTGCTTTTGTAAAATAAAAGATCTTATGTAAGAATTAATGTGTGAACTACATTTTCCAATCGTTGTTGTGCATTGGAAGAGAATCAGTAGAAGAGTTACTTGACCCCTATTACGATTAATGACCGTTTAATTGATGATTAATAAATCCTTATTTAGCTCAGTAAGTAACCTAGGGCATTTGCCTCATACACTGCACAATAATCTATTTAATTGAGCTGAGTTGGCGTAGTTCATCGGTTTATTAATTAATGCAACATATGAATACTTAAAAATTGTTTAAATAAGGTCGAATAAAAATTGCGATAACGAATTAAAATTGTGATAACGAATTAAAATTGTGATAACGAATTCAAATTGTGATAACGAATACAAATTGTGATAACGAATTAAAATTGTGATAACGAATTAAAATTGTGATAACGAATTAAATATGATAGATTATAGAACATTATAGTCTTGGTTGGAGAATAAGATCCAATTTATATTCCTTAATTTACAAAACTGGAAAAGCAGTCAAAAACCTTATATAAAAATAAAAAAATTTTTATCCAAATTTTATAATCTTATCAACAGGCACAAGTGATTTGGATAATTCTGTATTATCTTTAAGAGATAGTATACATAAATTGCTTTACCTGTCTTCAATTTGAAAATAATGTATTTGAGTAATGTATTTAAATTATTTTTATTTAATTATATATTAAGTAGAAATAATTAAAAAATTGAGGACTGTTAACATCGAGCATATGACTATTTGCAATTCACTTGTATGTTAATGAAAGAGAAATCAAATAATTGAGGTTAATTGGACTTAATTGAAGCTTTTGATAAGATATCAGATCTAGATATTAAAATAGGTCAATAATCCAAAATTAATATACCTTCTCGATCAAAATGCAATTAATGAATTCTTTATTGAAATATTGAAATAAAATTTGTTTACTCCAGCACCGCTTTCTTGAAATTAATCAAATTAAGAATTTTTGTTTTATTCATACAAATTTTTATTTACGATATTTATGAAAAAAATGATAAACTAAATTTTCAAAATTCTCTTGATAATTTAACTAAGGTGGGATGAATGAACTTCTCAAGACTCTCATGTCTGCATTCTTCATTAAATTAATCTTAAATTGACATTCTAACTGATTCATGCCCTTGCAACTGAAATTTGGCGGATCAAAAGTAATCAAAGTTCATTATTGGGTTTATAAAGTCTGTAAAGAATATAATGTAGCCCAATACGATAGCTTTCAACATCTCATGGCTCAATTAATTTTCTCGTTTGAGGATGTACAATTACAATTACAAATGTGTTTTATTACAATGAACACGTGCTGCTGACTATTTGAGATACAATTTATAGTAATTTTACAATAATGCAATGACCATTAAATAGGGAGTCAATAAACTAAGAAAAATCTATTTCAACTCACAAATTTTTTATTAAATAGCTCCAATAATTACCCAAATTTTTATTTTAGAAAATTAAAATTCTTCAGGAAAATATAATTTGTCTATTTTGTTAATATTTTTTAAGTAAGCAAAGAGATTTTTTTTTGTATGATTAAGAAAGAGTCAACTGCTTTTACTTTAGATGATGAAGTACACCTTCTCTGTAAACTAGAGCCTAAGAAACTATTTATAGGTACGTGTGTAACGTTTTAAACTTTAGCTGACTGCATAAGAAAAGTTATTAGTTACACATTCTTCTTTCATTTCGAATATTCTTATCTTGAAATAATTAAATTAAAAAGAAAATTTAATTTAAAAAAAAATATGCAATAAAATTGAAGCCAAAAACTCTTGCAGTAAATATATTTTTCACAGTGACAAATATTAATTTAACAAATATAATTATATTTTAATAATTTTCAAAGAATACTTGTTCATGACGTAATTTAAATTGCGGACTTGAACACCGCTCTTTCAGAATTTCTGATAATAAAAAATTGGAATGTACTATATTTTTTTTATCTCCATTGATAAATTAACGCCGAATGCAGAAATCGTACATTACGTGTTGAAATTTTATCATTTTGTACATATATACATTTGGAAACCATCAAGGGCAATTTTTGTTCAGATTCAATAAAGATTAGTTGAAAAAATTTTAAAAACGATTCATGAAAATTATTTTACTATTAAGTATATATTTACTTGGCTTAAAAAATATGTCGTAAAGAACCAAATATTCGGAAAGTTCGGTTTGCTGTCCATAAAGTATAATCTCTAAATAAACGAATAAACGTTTTTAACTTGTTAAATTGATTTATCTATAGAGTAGGTATATAAAAATCTGAGACTGATAAATGACTAGAAAGAAAATAATATACTTTAAAGCGGAAAAGAAGATAAAAACCAATAATTTATTGTAACTCATCACATAAAAATGTAGTGTAATATGGATTACGTTATCAATTCTGAAGTGATAATTTTGTTTTATACACTATAGTCCGGTTCATTGACTATTTGATACTTATTCAATTAATCATATTTATTTATGTAAAATTCATTAAATTAAAAGCCATTTTAGTCCATTTTAATGTAGTTGGCAATTTTTTCAAACTGGCACATGGAGCATGAAAGAAGATTCCATAAAAAGCTTTTATCATATCAACGTGATTAAATCTGATCTTCTTTGTTACGATTGATTTTGCAAATACATTAAATAAAATGATTTCCAGTTCCTGAAATTCTAAGAACGGGAATCAAGATTAAAACTGAAACTGAAATGTAAAGAATACTACTTTGAGATCATGGCCCTTAAATTAATCTCAATCATAGTTTATAATTAAATATACATGGATATAAATTTCAATTGTCCCCCAATTATAAAATTTTCCACAGAGCTTCAACAATCTGTGATATTTTGGAATTTCTAGCTATTTCATTAATTTTTTGTTACCTAGATTGTCGTTAATATCATGCCTCGAATCGATAATTAAATCGTATTCGTTAGTTTCTAATTAGCAACTTGTATTTGCCTACAATTGCAAACCAACATAAAACAAAATACTCTGAAGCCTCGGTTTATTGCGCCTCAGGATACCGCTTCCCGGAATTTTTTTCATAGGTGAGGGGTCCAAGGGGGCGAGAAAGCTCGGAGCTCAGCGGAGTTGCGCAAGTACCGTAGCAACAAACTGCGCAGTAGTGGCGCAGTGGTCTACGCGGAGAATTCCGTCGGTTCACATCAGTTCGTTTTCAGTGTTTTGGTTATACGTTATGTATAATAATTCATAAATAATAACTAAATAAAACTTAACAGTAAATTAAACTTATATTTGAAAAATATTTTTCACTCGTGACAAAAATCAAACAGAAATAGTTCATACGACCCTGACTTGTTTACGTTTGAGAGACCTCGGTTTACCCGAAGGCCATTCAAGATATCCCCGAAACCCGCAATAAACCGAGGCTTCAGTGTATATTCCAATTTTTATCATCTGACATGAAAGGGCCAAAAAAATTATAAAATTCAGTAAGCATTAAAATTTATTGAAATAAAAATCTGAATTGGGGAAAAGAAAGAAAAGTGAAAATGCTAAATAAAAATGATGAAACTTAATTGAGAACTTTGAGTCAAACTTACAAGCTTTTGCCGCGGTGTCATTAACCCCAGCAAGCTGCATTCTTTTACTTAAATCATCATAAATAATAGAGTAACTATTGATAACACTGAAGAGAACGCCATTAATGAGAAAGCTACCGATCATAATCGACCAGGCCCTTATTCCTCCGTCCGGTGGATCGATTTCTCCATTAAGAGGAGATGTTTTCTTTCCCATTTCCAGATCCTCTCTAATACACATTTTTCCATCAATCTCGCTTTTAAGGCCATTTGCCTTTTGCGCTTTGATCTGATTTCCTTCGGCTAAAATCTCAGGTTTTACCTGATTGGCATCGAGTAGAAGGGAATTTTTTTCGTTGGTGGTATTGCGGTTTTGATTACGTAAATTGGCATCATGTTGGTGCTCGTAAGAACGCTCGTTTGAATCGCATTTTGCATTAGAGCTTGCATTGCTCAGGTCAGAGTTTGAACTCTGCTTTGCCTCGTCGTTTTCAGCTACTGTCATTTTAGTACTCTCTATATAGTACTTTAGCCCCAGTACTAACTCCTTCTGCAATTAAAAAAAAAGTTTAATATTTTCGCATATTGACGAGTGTAATTAGAAAGTAATTAGTTGGGGTAAATCGTAAATTTGAAAGGAATGACTATTTTCACATATTGACGAGTTTGATTACAGAGTAATGAGGTGCCGTATATCTTGAAAGATGTGTGGAATATTTATAGAGGTTTTAATCCCAAGTCATGATACTGAAAGATTTGGTTTTGCAAGACTTTCTTGGGTTGTGGACAGAAACTGCAGATATCCAGAGGATATCAAATTTATAAGCTATCAGTTGACATGTTCCATTTATGGAATAAAAAATTATTATGAGTATGTAATAGTTATAGAGTGAGCTAATAATCAACAGGGTGGATAAAAAAAAATTCGGATCGAATCAAACACTTTCAGATTCATTTTGATAAAGAAGAGTTGGAAGGCAAGTGCCATAATCGTTGGGTTCTGTTATCTCTGCTTATCAAAATTTTTCTATTACAATGATGGATTCTACTCAATTAAGTAAATATGCAATTGAGATCATTCAAATTCCAGAGCTTTCCATGGAGAAAGTGTAAGAACTTGTTTTAAGAAACCAGTTTCGACACTATAAGCGTTTGAGTCTTAAAACTATTCAAATTTTCAAATCTTCTATTTCTTCCTTATGTTGTTTAAAAAATTCGATACTTCTCCAGTATTCATAAATTAAACTTGTTGAAAGTTAAAGTTGAAAACATTTCTCAAAAGGAAATTATTGATTTTAAAAAACCTCTTTCGGGACATAAGAATATTGGAAAAAATTCCCCTGAATTTTTTTCATTAAAATCAAATTAAAACTTATGAATATAAATATTCATAAGTTATTCCTCCACACGAATGAAATTGAAAAACTGTATTCCAACTTTTAAAGTTTAAGCAAACTAAAGCAATAAAGATAACTGGAAAAAACAAGTAGCGGTCATGCATAAAATCTTTATTTCCTTAGCTCATGTTGACTGACAACAAGTTCAAGTGCCATAATCGTTGAGTTGTGTTATCTCTGCTTATCAAAATTTTTCCATTACAATAATGGATTCTGCTTAATTAGTTAAGTAAGTAATTGAGACTATTCAAATTTCAGAGCTTTCCATGGAGAAAGTGTAAGAACTTGTTTTAAGAAACCAGTTTTGACACTATAAGCGCTTGAGTCTTAAAACTATTCAAATTTTAAAGCCTTCTGTTTCTTTCTTATGTTGTTTAAAAAATTCAATACTTCTCCAGTATTAAAAAATTCGATACTTCTCCAGTATTAAAAAATTCGATACTTCGCCAGTATTAATAAATTCGATGCTTCTTCAGTATTAAAAAATTCGATACTTCGCCAGTATTAAAAAATTCGATACTTCTCCAGTATTAAAAAATTCGATACTTCTCCAATATTAAAAAATTCGATACTTCTCCAATATTAAAAAATTCGATACTTCTCCAGTATTAAAAAATTCGATACTTCGCCAGTATTAATAAATTCGATGCTTCTTCAGTATTAAAAAATTCGATACTTCGCCAGTATTAAAAAATTCGATACTTCGCCAGTATTAAAAAATTCGATACTTCTCCAGTATTCATAAAATAAACTTCTAAATTTGAAAACATTTCTAAAAAGGAAATTATTAATTTTAAAAAACCTCTTTCGGGACATGAGAAGATTGGAAAAAATTTCCCTGAATTTTTTTCATTAAAATCAAATCAAAACTTATGAATATAAATATTCATAAGTTATTTCTCCACATGAATGAAATTGAAAAACTGTATTCCAACTTTTAAAGTTTAAGTAAACCAAACTAATAAAGATAACTGAAAAAAACCAAGCAATCGACATACGTAAAACATGAATCTTTTTTATCTCCTTAGCTCATGTTGACTAATAATAATGAGAATGTGTCATTTGGCTTACAAAGTTTCGGTTCTACGCGTGCAGCAAATAATAAACAATGTTACAATTAATTTTTCTATGACTAATGCAAGTCTTGCATTGTACAGAAATATTTTGGAAATTACGAATTTTGTTTATGTCAAGTTATTAACTTATTAAAATTAAAGAGTCCACGCAAACTTTGTGTAAACATTGCATCATTCAGTGCAAAGTTCACGCAAACTTTGTGTAAACATTGCATCATTCAGTTCAAATTAAAGAGAGACCACTCTGACAGCATTCATTCAAGTTCCCTAAAGACATCTGAATCCACACTTCAAGTGACAATTTACAATTTAAAACATATCCTCTATTTTCATACTAAGATGTATGTTTAAAAAAAGTGTTATTTTCGTAAAGAGGAAGGAATTTATTCTTATTCCTGTTAATTTAATTGTTAGAAAAAAATGCGAATTTAGTTTAAATAACTTTACTGGGATTAAATTCTAAAAGCTACCTAAGTAAACAAACCCAAAACTTTGCAATAAAGAAGCGATAGTGCATAAAGGATTCAAAAACTGAAAAATGATCCTACCGGTAATTGTACTCCTTTACAATTCTCTTTTTAAATCTCGTTCCTCGAGATCAATTGACTGAACCTATTGACTTCAATAGGTTTCGGAAGCCGGGTACTCCAAAATTTCAATTATGTCGATAATCACTCGAATCATAATAATTTTATCATTAAGTGAGACAATTAGAGTTGAAAAATGTTCCGACGAGAAAAGTAACGGTGCTGTACCGTCCGATCAAAGAATGTAGCACTTGGTACATGGGTGTCCGAAGTTGAGAACTCAAAAATGGTTCTTCAAGGAAGAACACAGATGAGCGAACAAAGTGTAGAGACCAAGAGACGAGCTAGAACCAGACTGCTGGAAAGACTGTCTGCAAATACGAACCAACTGATGCGCGTTGTAGTCACCGAACATGAACTGAACTAATACCGGCAGTCCCCACATGTATGAACCTACTCGTCGACTTGATTCTTGATAGCTCCTCGCAATGCTTGCTAGCTATTACTTCATGGGCTCCTAGTCTAGTCTTTGCTTCCTCACTCATATTCGCGATCAATTTGAAGCCCTATCGACAGATGATTGATAGCTTTTCATTCAAAGTTGATAAAAGGATCTTGACCCAAGTTCAGAAATCTGAAAATAAAAAATCATTATCGCATCATTATAGCTCTTGCGTATTCTTATATTTCAACAATATCTTTCCTATCGGCTTATGTTGAAGCTCTGATTGCTGGTTTTATGTCACTCTATGTTGGTTTTTATTATAGGGATAATTGAAAACACTTAAAAGGTCAGGATAGTTTCTTGTCATCTTCAATTCTGGACTGTGGTCATGCAGTGAAAAAAAAAAATAAGTCACCTAATTAATATCCTCTAAAGACTACTGCGTCCTTTCTGCTTTCTTTGATATTTCATTTGGTATTTTATTTCAATGAATATTTTATCACTACTGTTCCTTTGATTCTTGTGTAATAAATTGAGTCAGAAATATCAAAAGCAGCAGTAAAATTCATATGGAATAAGACGCAAATTCATCGTTACTTAATGGCATCAATCCCTTGATAAAAGCAAATTGTCCTGTTAGCTGCGCTCCACTATAATACATATAATATATAGGATCATTGCGTTAACTTTTGAGATATGCGTTGACACTTGAAACTATGTGTGTAGGTGTATCAACCATATATAAAATTGTTGTATGTTAGTCTCGAGCTTTTTTTTTTAATTAAGTAGTCAACCACCAGTCATGGAAATGAAGGTCAAAAGAAGAAAAGCGATTATACTTTTAGAATTTTTTTATGAAATATTGTTAACTCTTATTCGATTATCTCTTTTCTTTGTTATACAATTTTCTACCTTCTTTGTATGT
>JBAGKK010520689.1:0-13262 GCA_037177015.1 Euceroptres primus
AAGGTACAACTTTTCAACAATGATAATTAGTAAGTAGAAAATGATTTAAAAATCTAGAAATGATTGATTTCTCTTTAGAATTGAGTCGTATAACTATCCGTAAAAATGAAAAAGCTAAAAATTTTCGACTTGCGCGTAAAGGTAAAAAAACCTCAAAAAATACGTAAAAGTTGTACCTAATAACCCCACTCTACGGTAGTTTACACAGTGATTAAATTATCGCTTTTACATCCCAATAATTATTTTTATACATTATTACATCAGGAGAGTTGCAGCTTTATTTGATTAATTAAATTAACGTTAAAGTCGTGGAATTTGCAGTCATCTTTTTATATTTGAACAAAAATATGTAAAATATTTTATTACGTAATTTGGCTCATTAGATACGTTTTATGTTACTTGACTTAAGTAAACACTAATCATAAAATGTGGGAAACTAGAATTAAGTAATTACACCGAAAATTACATTATTCTTTTTAAAAACGGCGTGAATATAATTATCGATTTATGTCTCGAGAATATAATTTCCCAGCAGAAATTAGAGTGTTGTCAAAAACGGGTATTTCAATCAAGTGTTGACGGACCGTAAAATGGAAAAGACCAATTCAGTACAAAAACATTCACCTGAGATTTTCAAAATAACTCGTGGTCTTTCTCAGAAATCACATTATGTACACTAAAAAAATAATAGAAACAATAGAAACGTAAAATGTACGTGGTGTAGTATATTAGGCTTTTTTTAAATTATCACAATCTTTCTTCAAGCAGTCTGCACTTCATGATTTATTCAGTTTCTGGTATGGAAAAAAACTATTCTCAACCAGAATTTTTTTATCGTCTTTTGTTGGAACACCATTCTACTCGATAATTGAATTCAGAGCAGAATCCTTAATCTTCGTGGAAAAAAGTGGTGATTCCATTTACGTTTCTCCATAGTCGAACAATTTATAATCATAATGAGAAAAAATATTCTCTGGTTCATCGTTCATAAACAAAAATGTTGTTGACACGGTTCAATCTTTCTTGCTTCTTTTTCTTTAAAGATTTCTTGCTTCATAAAATTAAATTGCAGTACAGTAATTTTTTGTGCCCCGGGCACATGTATCTGAATACATATAAATGAGGAAACACTGTCACTAATCATCTATAGCCTCATAATGGCGATGGGATTTTACCTACGCTGCGATTACTGTCTCTGGAATGAAAAAATGTAGGAACGTGACATTAAATCGCAAGTGGCTAACGAGCATAAAAATGTAGTACGAAAGTTGGTTAGAAAATTTAAAAGTTGGGTAGAAAATATAACTTTGAGAAAAGATACCGAATATTTATCAGTAGGTAGTAAGACAAAAACTAGAAGCATGAATTCTAGTGCAATTCTTGTTACTGAAAAGTAGATACAAAATAGAATTCTCTCTTTGGGTTTTAGAGCGTATGTGTGTATATACAGTCAGGTGTGAAAAATATTCGACAATCCAACCGTTATTTCTCTACTTTACAGTCGCGCAACTGCTGAATTTTATCGTCGTATTAGAGTTAGAAAAATTGTCCAATTTTGTAGGAAATTCTCTTTCCAGAAATACCTCCCGTCGATATTGATTTGGGTCGGTTGAAAATGGAACTTCCGTTCAACCATTAATTTTTCATGAGAGGAACAAAGAACAATAATCCGCCTTTCATGCACAGAGATAGAAATTTAAAAAGAGAATCTTGCAGAAAATTTCCCCAACCAGTTGTGAAATTAATTTCATCCTCCATGTACTAATTTTATTCCTTACATTAATTTCATCCCATAATGTCGCAGTCTACGAATTTTACAGCAGCATTTTTATTGAAAAGAACAAGGTTTATGAAACAAAGGGATTTTTGTTCAGAGGTAAAAAGCTACCTACAAACGTGGGCTGAAATTGAAAAGATTTAGAACACGAAGTACGAGAAGAAACCTGGTCATGGTAAGATAGATCCGATCATCAAAATCAGGAAACTTGCAAAGGAAACTTTCATATAAAACACCGATATCATTTCTCTGGACTCTATTTTCTTACATCTACACTTGTACATTTTACGATCAAGAAAGATTTTTACTTATTGTATTTGCTATAAACTGATATTGTAAAAATCCAGCTTCTTGGATGCACTTATATATATGCTTTTTTTGAATTGAAAAGAAAATTTAATCAAGTTTCAATTGGTATCATTTTACTAATAAGAAAGAAATTCTTTTCGTTTTCCAGATATTTCGAGCCAGGATGAGACGACAGTCTTTTTGTTCAAGCCTAAGCAGTGGCAGTGGTGGAGGAGAACCTCTCATAGTTGTGGAAGAAAGTACTCTTGGAGAAGAGGAAGCTGAGCGCCGAAGAAACGAATCACCACCTCGTTGTCTGGATCCAGACTCACCCTCTCTCAATCCCTATCTTCTGTCGCCTTGGCGAGATACTCGGAAACACTCTCTACCAACCCCACAGTGCACTTCTGGAATCACTGCTTCTCAAGTAAGACTTGTATTCAATGTATCAAAACTAAACCTAAAATCACAAAAAGTCTATTTTTTTCTATTAATTTACTAAAGATCAAGATTCACAGTAGCAGATCGCCGCTAGGTAGTAAATCTACTGCAAGTCTCTAGAATCTAAAAAAATCCACAACAATTAGATTCCTGTCTAGAGTCTAATAAAGTATTTCACTTTCTAGACTTTCAGGATCTTTGGCTGTATCTGAAGTTTTGAATGTCCAAATGAACGAAATTTTTTTTCTTAAAATTTATCTTGAAATATTGTTCCAGCTACAAATAAAAAGAAGCATAATGAGCTTTTTTATCATTAGGTACATTAATTTCTTTATTAGTAAACATAAACCAATATTGTAGAACAAATTTGAGTTTAAAATGAAATCAAATAAAAATTTCGTTCATTTGAACGTTTAGAACTTCAAGCACATATCTTTGGAAATCTCCAGAATTTTCTAAAATCCTTCATGAAGTCTTCTGGACTTTTAAAATCTTCTGGAATATTTTAAATTTTGCAGGTGTAGATTGTTGTACTTGTTGTAGATAGTTGCACTTGTAGATGCATTAAATCTTCTCAAATCCCTCGAAAGTCTCTGAAATCTAGATTTTGTGGAATCTTATAAAATCCCTCAGCATTTTCTGGGACCTTCCAAAATCTTCCAAGATTTTTTAAACTTTTACACAGATATCCAAACTTTTTCAGATTCGTCTAAAATTTTCAAAAATACGCCAAAATCTATTACAGTTTTTAAAAATATTCTACACTAAATACAAGAATACAAGCAAATATTCTACACTGAATACAAGAATACAAGCTTTTAGAATCATCAAAAATCTTTTGAATTCTGCCATAAACTACTACAATCTTCTAGTCACTTCCAGATTTTTTCTTGTTTTGAAGACTCAAAAAGTCTACAGAATTTTAGGAAGATTCTGAAAAGAGTCTAGAGAATTCTTCAAGATTATGGGAGTCTTTGTAGATTTTAGATTTTTTTTGATTCTGCAGAATTCTAGAAATTCTGAAGTTTAAAATATTCTTGAGGATTCTAGAAGATTCTGGAACAGCCTAACGTACTTTATAGAATATTAAAAAATTGTTTGATAATCTTTAAGATTTTATAATATTATTTTAAAGGAACCCAAAAGGTTCTAGAACAGCCTCGTATATTTTGGAGACATTTTATAGATTTCAGATAATTTTTTAAGATTCTGGCCGATTTTAGAAGATTTTGGAAGTTTGTTGTAGATTTTAAAGGATTCGGAAAGATTCTGGAAAAACCTAGGATTTTAGTCGGTTATAGAAGAGTCTAGGAGATTTGAAAATGATGGAATATATCAGAAATCATTGAAAGATTTTTTAAATGTTAGAATAAATTTCTATTTATCATCAGTCCTGGAAAATTAATCGGAACTTTGAGTTAACAAAGAAGAGGAAAAAGGAATAGAATTTTAAAATAAAGGGATTTTAGGGGATTTTAAGATTAATAGGAGAAAAAAAGGGGAAAATAGAAAAAAAGGAGAAAAGAGGATTGTGGTCCCTTATATTATAACATTTTTATATTTAAAAAAGTGATATTTAAAAATTTTCTATTATTCGTTTATGGTGGGATTTAATTAGCTCAAGAATAAAAATAAAATGTATTAAAGCATTTGAAAAGATTCTTAATTCAGTTGCTAGTATTTTTTTCTCCTTGTCTTAACTTCAAACAGAAGTAGACAATAGCATTCCAGTAAAAGTGCTTTTTTCGTTTTTTTTTACAATTAAGAAAAATCCTTTTTTAATTAACTAAATAGGTTCGCCGGCTGAGCGAAAGAGGAGGCGAAGGTTCTGGTCCATCTCCAAGAGAGGCAGCTTTTCTCGCCACACTTTCCCAAGCACCAACCCCTCAACCAGGTGGACGAAGACACTCAGTTGTCACAATTTCAAAAGTACCCCCGACCTTATTTGGACGAAATCGACGAGAATCCATTGCAGCCTTCCCAATGGGTGCACCTAGAATACTTCCCAGCCGACGAGAATCTGTTTCCGGTATCTCCGGCCCTCCCAGCAATAGCGGAAGCACAGTTGACATTAGACATCAGTTAGACATTATGGATGACATTGCTGAAATAAAAGCAAGAAAGGTGAGAATTCATATTCAGACAAGAAATATTAAATATTTTAAAATATTATGTACATTCAATTTAAATGAAGATCATGGATATTTGTAACTTAATATCTTGCATAAATTCCTGTAGTAATTGGAAGTAATAAAACATTTTGATTTATTACATAACATGGGTGTCCAGTCTGATTAGTGTGCAGCTTTTCCAGTTACGAAACTTGCTTCTCCCATCTTGCCTGATAAATTCCACTTGGGATGTGCACTTATTAGAGGTTTAACCACACGTAATGGAGGGTCATAATAGGAGTGGCATCATTTGCGTACAACTTCCCAATTTGCAAGAACTAAATTACATTAACTCATCATCTCGTCACGCTCATTAACAACATGATCTACTATGTAACGCTTGGAGTAGATTTTTGTACTTGATCTTGCTTTCGATTCGATATCTCTATTTTTTTTTCTCGAATCAACCATATACACTGTCAATTAGAGAAATGAAGGTTTGAAATTTAGACGATGGAATCTGGATTATTATCCAGATGAATGTTATTACATTCAGTTTTCTTATTGTTAGTGAGATATAAATTACTCTGAGAATAGGTTTCTATTCAAATCCATAGATAAAAATACAGATCCTTTTTAATTTGATATTGGCAATCTACCTGCTTTTGTATAACAGACTACAAAGAGAGTTTATTGGGATGATGGATATGCTAAAAATCGATATTTTTACTTGTCCCTATGAAATCCGACGCTTGTGACCTATAAAATGAAATATGACAGAGGGTGAAGAAGGATCAATAAAAATATATTAAATTCAGTGAATTTGTCGAGTCTTCTGAATTAGGAGTGTATATTCCAGATTACGGAATATAACCACCTTTTTAATACGTGTTGTTTACTTTCCACAGGTTCGTCTGAAAATGTACAAGACCTCTTCACGAGAACGTGTTTGCGAAGTTCAACCACTGGAGGGAAACAGTTCGACACAACGTTACACACAACAGCAACGTCGATTCTCGGACTTTTCATTGGCCTCGATTCCTGCAGCCTCCACATCTAGGAGAAGAGCCTCCGAAATGCCGATTCCTCCGCCGAAACCCTCAACGTCTTTGAAGGCTGCTGGGATCATTTGCTCCAACACAGACCTCATTTCAATCCTCAGCTCCTTGACTTCGTCAGCCACAGAAATTAATAGATGCGGGGAGGAACCCTCGACTTCTAGGGAAGGCAAGTCAACTAAGACAGCAGAGCAGAAGCGTAAAAACCTCAAGAATTTCCGATCCAACAGTTTCGACATGTCAATCCTACACGGAACCGGAAACAAACTCTCCAGCTCAGGCTCAATGAAATCCACGAATTTAGCTCCCTCCAATTGGTTCGTCAAGCGTCATCAGCCCATGTCCAAAAAGCAAAAAAACGATGAGATTGTCCCGGCGTTGCTTAACTTCAAGTTTGACACGTCGAAAGTAGTTAAAGTTGTCAAAGAAACCCTTACGAAAAGTCCGCCAAGCAAGGAAACCGACGTCAGGCACAAAGTGGTTTGGGATGGAATCAGCGGCACTAAGGTCGATGCACAGGTGATTCAATGAACTTCATTGTCTTTAAATCAATTCTGAAGAGACAATTTGAAAAGCTGGTTGGCCCCCTTCTTGAAAATTCTAAATCGAAGAAATTCTACTTTAAATTCTAGTTCCATATTGGAAATTTCAAGTTCAATTCCTGAAAGACATTGACTCAGTTTTGAAGAAAATTTTATTATTTTATTATTTACTTATTTTGTATCAAAATATTATTTCTTGAAAATTAGAAACTATATAGCTCGCCAGATCTAATTTTTTAGAAATTTATTCAAGAATAGAAAAAAATCCATGTTTTCTTGTATACCTAGTCTAAAAAGTTTAATCTAAAAGAAAAAAACTTTTTAATCGGAAATTGGAAAGAGCTTGAGTAAAACAGATTTTCTCGGCAGGTTCTCGGGAGCGCGATCGAAGAATTTCTAACGTCTCAGAGAGGAAGTGACCCTGAAGGTTCTAGTAATTCCAGTGGAAAACCAGCTGCGGCACCTGGAAAACCGAGATCAGCCTCTGGAAAAATGACTACTTGGTTTTCCGCTGCAAATAAGGAAGAAGAGCAGTCGGAATCCTGCGAACCTTCCCTTTGCTCCTCGCTCAAGGATCTCTTTGTAAAATAGCAGTTTTAACAGAATAATTAAAGTAACAAACTTATTTTATCGTAAAATGATTTAAAATATATTTTTAAAATCTTCGCGAGGTTGGTTTAATTGTCTTTGTATTGAAAAAGTTTTTGGAAACGTTTCGTTTGTCAACCCGCAAAGCCTCATCAAGTACAGTAAGTCAATAAATTCTGACAATAAATGCACGTTGCAGAATTTATGGTCTAGATTTTCTTATAAAGTTACATTGCCGCTTAAAAGTATCGGTCCACTTGTTTTTTGTGAAATACGTAAATAAATTCCTTTAATTTCGATAATCTGCTAGATAACAATTTTTCCGCAATATAACAAGAAAGCTATCAAAATTCTGCATTATTTAAGCCCAGGATGAACCAATTTTGACAATTCCTTAAGAAAATATTATAAAATCATACAATTTTAGATTTTTTCTAAAACTTTGAATAACTAAAGAAATAATTAACATTTTTAAATACGCTTGTATTTCAAAGGTAAATCTTCAAGGAAGCAAAGTTAGTTCTGCCAAAGAGGGAACTTAATAAATAATTATACATTTTTTATTTTTACAGTATTTTTGTGCCAAGTTCATTGTTTGATAGAATCTAGGAAAAAAAAATTGGTCAGTTCTGGTCATACATTGGGGGAATTCTGTAGAGATTTATCTTTAAAATGAGCCCAAGAATATTTAAAAATGTTACTTATTTCGTAAGTTATTCAAAATTTTTTAAAAATCGAAAATTAGACTATTTTTACAATATTTTCTTCCAGAATCGTTAAAATCGCTTCAACATGGGTTTGTTTAATGCAAAATTTTAATAGCTTTTGTGCTACATTGTGGAAAAAATTTTATCTAGTGCATTATCGAAATTAAGAAAATAGGTTCCAAATTTTTGAAAAATACTAATAACTAAATGCTTGTCTAATTGGTGATGGGTACTCAAAAGTAATAAATCTACAATCTCTTGTTAATCAATATTTTCCATGTTGTGTGATAATTGATTCAATTCTAAGATGTCTAACAGATTTTATTTATTCCTCTACTGACAAAATATTTGATGTACCCATTTTATAAAGTAAATCGAGGCCAAAAATACTGCAATGTACACGTGGATCGGAGTTCATTGACATATTGTACCTGATGAGACCTTGCGTGTTGACAGTTAGTCGTTAACGTTTTTAATAACGCGACTATTCTGCCGTCCAAAGTAAAAAGATACATAAGTGACATTGTCGCTTAGGTCGACTTTTCCATTGCTAGGTTTAAGAGAATAATCCTAAACCACAAAGTCGCTTACGTATCTTTTTACTTTGGACAGCAGTATTAAACCGACATGCCCTCAAAGGTTTTTTAAATTATATAATATAATGAAATGGTCGACAACCGTACCATCTTTAGCATTTTTATCTGATTCTTGACGAAACGCTTCAAAAATATAGTCATACATTCCAGACGATTTTCATCGCGCAAATATGGCTCGTCTATCATTGGCGATTATGTTTGATTAATTGATAAATGGTAATCTATTTCTATAGGTACTGTATGTAGATCTATTTGTCAAAAATCTAGTTTGACCATTTATTCGTTATACTTTTATACGTATAACAAAACACTTGGGCAATAATGTGTAGTATCGTGGCTGTGTAGTATTATATTAAGTAAGGCATAAATGTTTTCATCTCATTTTTTTCAATTTGATATTCAAGAAAATAATATCTGCCTTTTTTTGAAGTATAATATTTTTTACAATTAGTAGTTTTCATTATAAATTTATATTAAAGCGTTTTCTATGTTGATGTAATTTCTTTCTGTACGAAAAATGCATTTCTGTAGTTTATATTGATATTGTTTTTTATACATTGAAAAAATGTCTTGAATCAAAGAAATATTTTTTGGTTGTGTCCTATAAAATTTTCCTTAATAGTAAATTGCCTAATCGTAACGACGTAATTCTTTCAAATTCGCTGCAAAGTACTGTTTATTTGTCTCAAAGAAATATCACCGAAGAAATGATTTCTTTGAATCAAGGCGCTTTTTGCCTTTAATTAATATTTACTTATTTGAAGTAAAATAATTCCTTGGCATAAAGAAGAGAACATTTCTTAGTTTCAGCAATTTATTTTCTGTGTAGAAACTGTCTTCCAAGGCTTTTTAAGATTTAGGTAATTTTTTATTTACATAAATATACGCCTGGGTCCAGAGCTGATTTTTTCTTTTCAAAATTCATTTCAAAATATGCAAAAGGTGTATAATAAATTCGTAAATATCGGTAAATGTGAATAATAAAGATCTTTACTTTTTTGAAGTTTGATTTAATAACTTTCATTTTTAGCTCTTTTTATTGTATCGTAAATAATATTTGATTTGTCGATTCTCGTGGAATATAAAAAAATTGGAAAACGAAACAATATTAATGTTTCCTTATTCCCAGTGGACTTACATCATAAATAAAGCCATAAAAAAAGCCTCAACCCGAATATGTGGCAATGCGAAATCTGATATCAATAAGGCTTTGATATTATTTTCTGTAGATTAGAAATTATTAAAAAGGATCTGCAAGTAAAAAGTATAAATCCCGAAGAAGTGGGATATTTCACTTTATTTCGTATTAGATTTAGCTTAATCGGTAAAAATGTCAAATGCTAGTGCCATAAATAAAATCTTGCAGATTCGTATATTCTATCTATACGTACTAAATTAGATATGGAACCTGCCTTTGCTGGTCGAAGGCAAAAAATTAGATTGATAAATAAATATAAAATATTTATATTCATTCGACTTTGAATAAGTGTTAAAAGTATAATACTAATGGTAAAATATCCAGGTGTGACATCTTCTCTAATAATGATCATTAATGAAATACACATATTGATATTATATTGTTCTGTGATTTCACTCAAAATAATCCTATCTCGATTCTTAATTGATTACTTAATTGAATTCTTTACTCTGATGTGAAACTATTTTTAAAACAAAATACAAGCGGTAATGCAGTTTTTTCGAATCACTTTAAACTTTAAGTTCAACTCCAAAGAATTTAGTTTTTTTACTAGTCTTCTACATAAACAAAGTTTACGGACCACTAAATAAATATATAGATAATCTGAAAAATGAAGAAAGAATGACACGTTCGTATTGTTTACTCTAAATTAACTTGCAGAAATCTGCCCAGCATCTGTTAACACCTACGTATATAGTATAATGTTATAGTGTGTAATGTTCAATTAAGGATTTGCATAATCTAAATAGCTGTAAATACCTAAATATTCCAGTGCACTGAGAAATCACTCTTTTTTCATTTTAGATGTACTTTTAAGAATATTTTTAGTTTTTTATCATCCAATCAACATATAAAGTTTTTAATGAAAAAAGAAAAAACTTTCAAAACTGAGTTGTCAGTTGAAATGAAAAAATGGAATTGTCTGTTTACTCTTCATAGTTTTAAATGTAACAACTCCTTAAAAGAAGATAAAGCAAAACTGTAAATAAATTCAAAAGCCGAATGTAGATGTGCACGTACAATCAAAAAAAATATTTGCTGACGATCGGAAAAAATGCCTTAGCTTGATATTATCCTGCTATTCTCAAGCAAATTTGAGACACAAATCGTCCCCATTTTGAAATTTTTAAATAATATAAACCGAATCAATTTTAGTAGCTTTTGATAAAAGCTAATAGAAATCCTCATGTTTCATTTGAATTCAAAACAAAATTGCAAAATGAGAAACCTAATTTTAGAATTAAAAAAAGAAACTACATGAACTGACGCATCCTCGTTTGACTTGTAAACTAGATTTTTCACTATACACTCATCGCTTGTAATAAGGCCGGCCTCGGGGGTAGACGGCACTATAACAGGTACAATTAAAATCCAGTTTGAACCGGATTTAAAGCGACGAGCGAGCACTCTTATGTCAACATTCAGGACCGCGTATATAGTCTCTGAACGTAAAATATAAAATAAATAAAAGTAAATGCGAGTGTAAATGCGCCCGGCGGCATTATTACGCGCGATGAGTGTATTCAAATTATGCATATTCAATGATATTGAGTTATCTGGAAAGTCCTGCTCGTTTTTTTAAACAATTCATCACCGTTTTAAATGGTGATAATTTTCAGTTATGACTGTCATGATTAAAATAGGAATCCCTCCAACATTGCAAAGCGGACAAGATTTTCTGGACTAAGCAATAAATTGTAAATAGTTTTAAATAAATCTTGAGTTGATTCTCCTGTTGATTTTTTAATAGACAGGTTCATATCGCCGTTTTATACCTATTAATTTATTTGCCAATGTAAATTAAAGCTCATCGAAAAGTTGGCTATTTTTAATGAACGTTCGAAAGAAATATTTGGTTGCATATTATGCAGCATGCGTCGAAAGACGATGCGGTTTAGCTATAAATTCTAAAACAAGATAGTTCTAGTGATCCAAAAATGTAAGGTAGCATTCTCGAGGGACAATGCTCACCTTGGTAATGTACAATAAAACTCATCGGTCTACGTGTGAATTGTAAGGTATTAATGTTGATATGTCTTATGTGCATAGTACGATTTTAAAGTACAAGTGTTACCCAAAATAAATTCTTCTTGAATGTTGAAGATGCCTTATTATTCCACCTTGCTTCGTAATTATCGAGTATTCCCATCAGAGTTGTCCTGGTTTCGTAGTTAATTTTTCAATCGGTCTGAATATTATAATGAAATGGTTCAGGAATAATGAAACTGATTTGTCTGAAAACAATTTTACTTTATAGAAATTGGAACTAATATGATCATGATTACAACCACGCTCTTCGATATCGTCCACGTATTCTAGGTAAAAATTACATGTACTGTACGCTTATATGAAGGCTAATCGGCGAGAATCATGTTTTCACCGCGAAGATTACCCGATAAATATGTCCTGTGAGACTTTAAGCTTAAATTCGGAAGGTGGGTCGAAGGTCATCCTTGGCTTCATCCTATATGCCACTCTTTTCTCACCCAAGAACAGCCTAACCATTGCTACACGGGTAGTTGGTGGGAGAAGAAGAAGAATATATACAGAGCTGCTGCTTAGGGAGTAAGTATCAAAAAGATTTCTGCTGCCGAGCACGTAGGTAAGTCTAAGAGACCAAAAATAAGAGAAGAAGTAGGGGGTGACTTAAAGAAAGTATTTAATAACGAGGTCGGCCAATAATAATCATAATAATTATTTTTTGTTACAGATGAATTCTTTGTTGATTTTTCGATATAAGTACAAAGATAGTGAAGATAAAAAGGAATATGAGTTCAGCCGAGATTATTGTGGAGACAGATGGGGCGACAATAGATCAAGTCGCAGAATACGAGGATGGACAACGAGAGGTCCTCGAACACGGGACCCCAGAGGATTCTACTGGGGATCGAGATACGTCCAATACACAATGCATTTTAAACGAGGAGAGAACATCAGCAGGTATTTTAAAACCGGCATTCGAGAAGAAGAAGAGCAGTCCAAATAAGAGGAAGAAGCCATCGGAGGAAAGTGTAGTGAAAAAGTGGTCTCTGATGAAGAAAGTGGATTAAGTGCAGATGATCGAGGAAAGCGAAATTATTAATTAAATTATTAATTAAGCTCTGGAGACGAACAGACAGGAGTTGCTGAAGGTCGCCGCTTGGTACAAAGAAGTGATGAAAAATTTTTGCCTTTGGAAAAAAGATACGAAGTGTTTAGGGACCTGTGGATTCGAGATCTTCCAGCAGTGGGTCTTAAAGCGCGGCTTCTCCATGATATTTGGGAGTTGCCCTCCTCTTTTTCCAAACGATTGGAGCAACGTGCTTTTCGACATTATTTCCAAAGCATCACGGGAGTTATCATTATTGCCAAGCACAATGACCACGTCCACGTCATCCATGATTGTCAATACTCTGGATCGCAATGCAGATGCGCATTTATCCGATACTTCGGAAGTACCTGTAAAGTTTACGAAAAAGAAACCAGTGAAGAGTGTCAGCTTTCAGAAATCGAAAAATATAACAGATATAGACGAAGACAGCGAGAGCTCTCTATCATCGCTAAACAGCGTGCACGAGACAACAGAAGAAGTCCTTGAAGAGAAAACAAAACATCTCAGAAAGAATATCCTCAAAAGTATTAGAAAAAACGTTCATATGAACGTTTTTAATAGCAGGTATGACAAAAAAAAGTTTTCCATGGGTTTTGTAAAATTTGTGAGCTATATGTGAAGTCAGGAAGTCATTATAGAAAATGAAAATTTTTAAAATAGGCTTGTGACTCAGTTAATTTTCAAAGATCTTCAAATTGTTGTAGGAGCTCCGTCAAATATTTTGATGTATCAATAATTAGAAAAAATATAAGGTATATATGTGAAATGAATCTACAAATCTCACATACGTGCTATCATTCTACAAATAGTTACATGACCATGGAAAACATGTAACCAACTTTCATTAATTATTCAATTTTGTACT
>JBAGKK010520700.1:0-13261 GCA_037177015.1 Euceroptres primus
AAGATCATGCAATCAATTTAATTTCAGTTACAAATAAAAATAGACTAAGGTCCTATTAAAATTAGAAAATGATTATTGATTATGAATTAAACACAAACTGGCAATTCTTTTTCTTTATTAAATGCATCACTATCTTAAAAACTAATTTATTTATTTATTTTAATGATTAAGATAGATTTGTATGAAATTTGTATTCATCAACAGTTGCTGAACCATTAAATGAAAAATACAAAAGCATTTGTAATTGATAATAGATACACATTGAATTTTAGTACAACGTAACATATAGTCCGATGAAAAAAAAAATATTTGTAAAGCTAGTATTACAAATTTCAAGCGTTTCAAACACTTGAGCACTTCAGATGGCGTATTGCAATGTGCTTGGACAAACTATCTTTCCGCCTAAGTTTTTGACCACAATAATTGCAGACAAATTGTGGTTCAGCATTTACACAACCATATTTTTTATGGCGATTCAAATCATATTGGCGAGTGAAACAATTATTACAAACGTTGCATTTATGCTTTTGATATGACTTTTTGGTATTTTTCTTTGTTTTCGAAAAAATTTGCGATTTCCTTTTGTTCAGAAGCATTTTCTTGGTAGTGAAAGAAACATCTCCTGGTGAATTATCAGACGGTTTAAATTGAAACTCTGTCTTAACATTAACTGTGTAGAAGTTTCGAGATAATGGAACTTTTGTCTCTTCAAAATCACTCTGCTGATCTGAAAAATAAAAAAATTTAATTAGTCAGATGAGAGTGTTCAAAATTTGTTTCCATGTTTTCCTACTTACTATATCAGTTTTCATAATTAGGAAACAGGATTAATTGAAAAGGATCATACAAGAAAATTGGTTTTGGATTAAAATAAAAATAAAGTATAGCACAGAAAGATTTGAAAATAACATTTTAATAATTGTAAATCACGTACACAGATGAGTTTTTGTCATAAAAAAATTCTTAACTTAAATGGCGCTCTGAAATAACCAAAAACTAATTTTAACCTACCCAAATGATAATTCAGAAATCTTCTAGTTTAAAGATGCATACAAAATTCATGAATTTTGAAGCTTTACACAGTTTTTCATGGATTCAATATAACTCTAAATTATTATTACTTTTTCAAACTTAAAATGAAATTTCCTGTTAACAAAAATATGCTTATTTGATTACGTCAAATGGCGTCTCTGGATGTGCCTCAGCAAATGTTCTTTACGTCTCATTTTAAAACCGCAATAAGTACAAACAAATTTTGGTTCAACGTCTGTACATTCCATTGCTTTATGTCGAACTAAAGAATTTCGTATGGTGTAAGTCCGAGAACATTTATCGCATGTATAATGTTGTTTCGGTTTGTCTGTGGATGTTTTCGTATGAAAATGAAGTATGTGAGCTTGAAGTGTTCTTTTGTGTTTTAACTTCGAACCACAAATATCGCAAGTAAAAAGTGGCTCCACTTCGCAGGAGTACTTTTTATGATAAACTAAAGACTTTAGCAATGTATAGGAACGAGTGCATCTGTCACATCTGTACTTTGTTTCTGGTTTCTTTTCTGAGTTTTCACTTTGCAATTTTCTTCTGGTCTCAAGCATTTTGTAGACGGATAAAAAATCGTCATCTTCTAACTTAAAAGTGCCTGGTTTCAATTGAGAATCTGACTTAACATTAATTTTGGGGACGTCTAGAGACAACGGATCTTTCGACTCTTCTGAATCATTCTGCTTATCTGAAAAAGAAAACAGGGTTATTAGCAGCACGAAAAAGGAAAAATCATATAAGTAGAACGATTTCTACTTACATGAATACACAAAATATTCACGCCTACTCGGAAATAGTATAATAATAATAGTATAATAGTATAATAAATAATAAGCAATAATTTTTTCAATCAGAGAGAAAGCTTAGTTTAAAAAGATCATGCACTAAATTCGAGTTCAGTTTAAAATCAAAATAAACCAAGGTTCTTTTAAAATTAGAAAATAATTAATGAATACGAATTAAACACAAACATGGTATTCATTTTCCTTATTAAATGCATCACTTGAAAAACAATGTTCAACACAGATTTGTATTAAATTTGCGTTTATCAACAAAATTTTTATTTCCTGAATCTACAAGAGACAATATGGTATAATTTTTCCACTTGTCAGCATCATCGTCTGTGAACTCAAATATTTTTGATAAAAATGTTTAGTTAAAGTAACCAGAAAGGAATGTCAAATAGAGTCGTACTAAACTTTCCAGTAATTTCAGCCAGAATTTTGGTTAAAATAACTAGAAAGTTCAGTAAATTTTGTTTCTAGTAAAATTTTTCTGCTTATTTCAACCAGATTTCCGGTTAAAATATAGTTATAGAGATAATATTACTTTCAGGCGATTCGAAAGCTTGAGCATTATCTAATATGGCGCGTTGCAATATGCTTTAACAAACTATCTTTTCGTTTAATTTTTTGACCACAATAATTGCAAACAAATTGTGGTTCAACATTAATACAATCATATTTTTTATGACGCGTTAAATCACTTTGGCGAGTGAAACAATTATTGCATACGTCGCATTGATGTTTTTTCTCCGATTTCATTTTCATTGTTTTCGAATGAACACTATTCATGTGGCGAACAATATTCTTTTTGTATCTAGATGTTATGCAACAAACGTCACAAGTAAATAGTGGATATGCATGGGAACAGAAATTTTTACGAGGCACTAAACTTTCTCGGGAGGTTTCTTGAATTTGCGATTTCCTTTTGGTTCGAAGCATTTTGTTGTCAATGAAAAAATCATCCTCTTGTGAATTATTATCAGTGTACGGTTCCAATGAAAACTCTGCCTTAACATTAACTGTGCTGAAGTTTGGAGCTAATGAAACTGTCGTCTCTTCAAAATCACTCTGCTGATCTGAAAAATAACAAAAAATAATAATTAGCAAGGTGAGAATGTTTATATATTCTTACGATTTATTGTTTCTTATTATATCAGATTTCATAATTAGGGAATTTCTACAAGAATCTTTCTAATCGACTGATTCAGAAGCAAGAAGTCAACCACTGATTTATTCAGTGAAAATTTAACTAAAATTTCAGTCAAAATTACCTGATTTTTCAGTAACACCTTATTTAATAGTTATTTTCCTAACTAAAAAATCAGTTAAGTTTTCGTTCACTGAAATTTCAGTAACTTTTTTGACTGTAAATCAGTGCATTTTTAACTGAATATCAGTGAAATTTTAATTGAATATTTGTTAGTTTTCACTGATAGCTAAAGGAAGAAGCCAGCCATGATTTAACTGATTCAGATTTAGAGAGTTAGCTCACAGGGAGCATGCATACAATAAAGTTTGTTTGAGATTAAAATAAAAATAAAATATTCTACGCAAATATTCAAAAATATTATTTTACTAATTCTGAATCGTGTACACAACTCTGTCGTTGACACAAACAATTCTTAACTTAAATGGCACCTTAAAATAACTCGAAACTAATTTTCAAAAGTTGCATTAAAATTTAATGAATTTTGAAACTTCTCACAGTTTTTCACTGATGCAATAAAACTCTAAATTATTTTTTGTCCTAACTTAAAATGAAATAAGAACGATGATTTTGTACCTTTGGGGTCTAGGATTATGATGTTGACTCAGTTTATGTGTTCCTCGATTCTATCAGAGTTTTCATTTTCATTTTAATTAGATATTAACTTGATTAAATTTAAAATGCTCGAGGATATTCGACGTTCATTTAAATAATTTTTTCAAATATAGAAATATCTGTGACAAAAAAAAATCATCGTTTTTAGTTCAAAGGAGGGTCGCAATAAACTTAAAAATGTTAAGATAAAATTGCATGTTAACAACAGAAGGTACCTAGGCTTATTTAATTACTTAAAATGGCGTCTCTTAAAATGATTCAGCAAGTATTCTTTTCTTCGCATTTTGAAACCATAATAATCACAAACAAATTTTGATTCACCCTCATTACATTGCAATGCTTTATGACGAACTAAAGAACCGCGCAAAGTGTAACTCCTAGAACATTTATCGCATTTATAATGATTTTTCGTTTTTTCTGCGGATTTTGGCTTATGCACATTAAGGATATGAACTCGAAGTGATTTTGCGTGTTTCAATTTTGCACCACAAATATCACAAGTCAAATGTGGCTCCACATCGCAAGCGTTATTTTTATGAAAACTTAAAGAGCTTAACGTGGTATGCGAACGTGCACATCTGTCACATTTAAACGTTTTTTTTTATTTCGTTTTTGATTTTTCACTCTGTAATTTCGTTCTGGTTTCATGCATTTTTGAGACAGATACAAAATCTGCCTCTTGAGTTAATAGTGCACGGTTTCAATTTCAACTCTAAATCATTAACATTAATTGCGAGGGAGTATAGATACAATGGACTTTTCGTCTCTTCAAAATCACTCTGCTCATCTGGAAAATGGAAAAAGAAAGGTAATTAGTAAAATAGTGTTCAAAAATTTTTGACCATGCTTTCCTACTTACTAATACCATTTTTCATAATTAAGAAAAAAAAATTATTTGAAAGGGATCATACTCTAAAATTAGTTTCAGTTTAAAATTAAAATAAAGTATTGTATACAAAGATTTGTAAATATTATTTTAATAATTATTTATTTATTGAACAGTTGACGGGCAATGCCAATTTTATAAAACAGTGGTTAAATTAAAATCAAGTACATTACAACTAGTAATTGAACAAAAAAGTCGTAAGAATTAAAAAATATATTATTACTGACAAAAATTTTTTAAAAAATCAGTTCTACATCATATGTATTTTACAAAAAACTTCGTGAAATCTATAAAGATATGATCTCTAGTCAATTTTAAAGAAATTTGGTAAGTAATCATACATTTTTCAATTTTTACGACTTTTTTTATACCAACTTCAGCCTTTGGCTGCCTCCAGAGAAAAAATTCAAGAAACATATTAATAGTTCACCGAAATTCTACGGCAATTTATTTTTAAAATGAGCCCAAGAACTTTAAAAAGGTATTAAATATTTTCAGAGTTATTGTTATTTTTCAAAAAAATCGAGATTTGACGAAATTTTTTTGTAATATCTTCTTACAGAATTGACGTATTGCCTTGAACTTGGGCTTGTTTAACGCATAATTTTATTAGCTTCTGCCCAATTATAGGAAAAGTTTAATAATGTAGCATTACAAAAATAATGCACTTTAAAATCTGCGGAAAAAACTGGTGCACCGATAATTACAAGCAATAGTGTATTTCAGAAACTAAAGAAGTAAAAAAATCATCTTTAGAAAGTCGAGTTTTTTTATCATTTGGATTCTTTTCCTCGAGAACTAATAAACAGTTTCTGATTGATAAGTACCATTAAATATCAGAAATTTACTGAGGAAATAGAAAAATATTTGTTTATAATTGAATATAAACAAATAAAAAAGATATTAATGAAAAACCACAAAAAATTTACTGGAACCCAAAGATCCCACTGGTCCCGAAAGAGTTGAAATTAAATTTTAACGTAAATTTTAAAGGAAATTTAATGAAAATAAAAGTATGCTGTTATTTAATTACTTAAATGACGTCTCTGGATATGCCTCAGCAAACATGATTTTTGTGTCATTTTAAAACCATAATACTCACAAACAAATTTTCGTTCAAATTCTTTACAGTCCATTGTCTTATGAGATACCAAAAAACTTCGCATAATGTAACTCCGAGAACATTTATAGCATTTAAAATGTCCTTTCCTTTTGTCTACGAATGATTTGGAATTCAAATGAGCTACGTGGGATTGAAGTGTTCACAGTAAAACTTCGATCCTCAATTTAACATTGAATTTTCCTCAAAATGAGTTGCAACAAAAATGAGACTCGAAAACAACTGAAATCACAATGAAATTTTCAATTGTTTTAAATTAAATAAGGTGCAACAAAATTCACCCGAATGTTTTTCTGTCCTTCTGTGTTTTAATTTAGCGCCACAAATGTAGGAACGAGCATATTTGTCACATTTGAACTTTCCTTCTAGTTTCTTTCTTGATTTTTTACTTTTCAATTTCCCTTTGTTCTGAAGTTTTTGTAGAAAGATAAAGAATCTTTCTTTTTGAGGTTAATAGAAAAAGGTTTTAATTGGAACTCTGACAATTCTGACATTAATTATGGCAAAATCTGGACATAATGGATCTTTCGTCTCTTTAAAATCACTCTCCTGATCTGAAAAATAAAAAAAATTAGATAGTAAGATGAAAACGTTTAAATATTTTGCTTTCCTACTTACTAATACCAGTTTCCCTAATTAGGAAAAAGAATTAGCTTAAAGAAGTAATTCAAGAAAATTTTATTTAGATTAAGATCAACATAAAGTATTGCACACAAAGATTCGAAAATATTTTTTTAATAATTATGAATCTTGTGCACAGTTGTGTTGCCATAAAAAAATTCTTAACAACTTAAATCACAGAAAACACAAAGAGTAATCGATGTTGCGTGTATTTTTCTGGAGGTGTTGACCAACTTCAGTTCATTTAAATTTCCACACGTTCTTATGGTAACACTGCACCTCTTATTGAATCCTAGGATATTTGTTGCAGATTATTTTAACAGCAGATCCAGAGTTAAAATAACACATGGTTTTTCTTGCGATGGCGCTTTAAAACAACTCGAAATTAATTTTCAAAAGTTGCATTAAAAATTCATAAATTTTGAAGCTTTGCAAAGCATATTACTTGAAATCTATAGCATCTGCTTTTGGCAGATAGTAATAGCATATGCTATAGATTCAAAAGTATTTTTTTCTCAGTGTACAATAGAACTCTAAATTATTATTACTAATTATTATTAATTATCCTACTTAACATTATTATGAGGAAACTTGGCCACAATGGTTCTTTCCTCTCTTCAAAATCACTTTTCAGAACTGAAAAATAAAAAATTTAATTGCTAGATAAGGTGAGAAGGTTGAAATATTTCCATAATTGGGAAAAAGGATTAGTTTAAAGGGATCATAAAAAAAATTGTGTTTAGGTTCAAATTAAAATAAAGTATTGCACCCAAAGATTCAAAAATATTATTTTAATAATTCTGAATCATGTTTACAATTGTGTTCTTATCATAAGAAAATTGTTAACTTAAATTGTGTCTTAAAACAACTCGAAAATAATTTTAAAAAGTTGCATTAAAAATTAAGGACTTTCTACAATTCGCACAGTTTCTCACGTGGGTCATAAAACAATTTTTATTATTTTTTCTTAACTTAAGGGCACGTGTATGGTGTGACTTTAGCCATATATTTTCCACCAATTTTCTCATAAATAAATAAAATGCATTTTCCGCAGAAGACAGCGGTGAGTGCATTTTTTCCTCACAACTGTCTTCAGCACAAAATGTATTTCATTTATTTATTTAAGAGAAAATTGGTGGGAAATATATGGTTTAAGACACGCCTACCACGCCTGTAAAATAAAATTTCATGTAAAAAAAGCATGCTTATTTAATTACTGAAAATGAAAACTCTTGATATGCTTTAGCAAATTTTCTTTTCGTCGCATTTTAAAACCGCAATCAGCACAAACAAATTTTGGTTCAGCATCTGTACATTCCTTTGCTTTATGACGATATAAAGAACTTTTACAAGTATAAGTCCGAAAACATTTATCGCACTCATAACGTCTTTTCTTTTTGTCTACGAATGATTTCGAATGTAAACGAGCTACGTGACCTCGAAGTGTATTTTTGTGTTTCAGTTTTAGACCACAAATATCGCAGCTGAATTGTGGCTCTACATCGCAGCAGTATTTTTTATGGAAATTTAAATAGCTTAGCGAAATATACGAACGTGCACATTTGTTACATTTGAACCTTCTTTCTGGTTTCGTTTTTGACTTCTTTTCATTTTCCTTCTGACTTCGCAATTGTCTTTTTGCCTCGAGAAATTTGGAGATATATGAAGAATCATCCTTTTGTATGTTGACAGTGCACGGTTTCAATTTCAACTCTGACATGTTAACATTAATTACGGGGAAATTTGGCCACAATGGTTCTTTCGTCTCTTCAAAATCACTCTGCTCACCTGGAAAGAGAACAAAGAAGCGTAATTAGTAAAGTGAGTATTCAAATATTTTAACGATGTTTTCCTACTTACTAATAGCAGTTTTGATAATTAGTAAAAAAGGATTAGCTCAAAGAGATTATAAAATAAGTGCCTAAATTAAAATAACAGTGAAGTACTTTACACAAAGAGTCGAAAATATTTTTTATTTTTTTATTTATTAGATGTTTAACGTCGCATCTACTACATAGTCATTACCGACGACTTTAGTTAATAATTTGTTTACATTATTTTTATATGTTTGATTATATCATTATTTATAGTTGTTAACACTGGTTCGCACACATTTTAATACCTCTCAATCATGTTCACAATCGTGTTTTTATCATAAGAAAATTCTTAACTTAAATTGCGCCTTAAAACAACTCGAAACTAATTTTAAAAAGTTGCATTAAAAATTAATGACTTTCGAAACTTTGAACAGTCTTTGACGAATACAGTAAAACTTTAAATTATTAATTCTTTTTCCAATTTAAAATACAATTTTATTTCAACAAAAGTATGCTTATTTAATTACGTAAAATGGCAAGTCTTGATATGCTTCATCAAAGATTCTTTTCGTCTCAGTTTAAAACCACAATACGCACAAACATATTTTGGATCAACACCAATACATTGCGTTGCTTTATGACGACTTAAAGAACTTTGACAAGTATAAGTCCGAAAACATTTATCGCACTCATAATGTCTTTTCATTTTGTCTAAAAATGATTTCGAATGTAAACGAGCTACGTGAGTTCGAAGTGAATATATATTTTTTAATTTTACACTACAAATATCGCAAGTAACTTGTGGCCTCACATCGCATGAGTATTTTTTATGAAAAGTTAAAGAGTGTAGCATGGTATACGATCGTGCACATTTGTCACATTTGAACCTTGTTTCTGGTTTCTTTTTTAATTTTTGACTTTGCAATTTCTTTTTAGTCTCAAACATTTTGAATAGAGGTGAAGAATTGTCTTCATTTAATTGAATAGTACTCGGTTTCAATTGGAACTCTGACTTAACATTAATTACGTGGAAGTTTGGCCACACTGGTTCTTTCGTCTCTTCAAAATCATTCTGCTCACCTAGGAAGAGAAAAATGAAGCGTAATTAGTGAAGTGAGGGTTTAAATATTTTAACCATGCTCTTCTGCTTACTAAAACCAGTTTTCACAATTAGAAAAAAGGATTAGATCAAAGGGAACATAAAATAAAATTGTGCTTAGATTGAAATTAAAATAAAGTATTGCAGAGAAGAATTCGAAAATATTATTTTCATCTACACAATTGTGTTGTTAGAAACAATTTTTAACTTAAATGGCACCTTGAATGAACTCGAAACTAATTTTTAAAATTGGCATGAAAAAGTCATGAATTTCGAAGATTCGCACAATTTTTCACGTGTGCAATAAAACTCTAAATTTTCCATATTCTTTCTGGGTTAAGGGCATGTGGATAGCCATATATTTTCACAAATTTTCTCGTAAACAGATAAATAAAATGCATTTTCCGCAGAAGACTGCAGTGGATGCACTTTTTCCTCACCGCTGTCTTCTATGCGAAATGTATTTTATTTATTTATGAGAAACTTGATGGAAAATATATGACCAAAGTCACGCCTCCCACATTCCCTTAAAGTAAAATTTCATGTAAACAAAAGCATACTTATTTAACTATGTAAAATGGAATCTCTTAATATGAGTCAGCAAAGTTTCTCTTCGTCGCGTTTTAAAAACACAATGTGCACAAAAAAATTTTGGTTTAATAACATGACATTCCTTTGCTTTATAACCATACAAATTAGTTGCGAAATCACGCTGTTCATCTGGACAATGAAAAAAGAAGCGTAATTAGTAAAGTGTGTGTTCAAAAATTTTTGGCCATGGTTTCTTACTTACCTACTTTCCTACTTAAAAAATACCAGTTTTCGTAATTAAGAAAGAGGATTAGGTCAAAGAGATTGTACAACAATATTGGTTTAAAATAAAGTTAAAATAAACTATTTCACACGAAGATTTCAAAATATTATTTCAATCATTATGAATCATGAACAAAATTATTTTGTTATCACCAAAAATTCTTAACTTAAATTGCGCCTTGAAACAACTCGAAACTATGTAATTTTAAAAAGTTGCATTAAAGATTTCAAATTTCAAATTTCAAAACTTCGCAGAGCGTTTCATGAATACAATGAAACGCTAAATTATTATTATTTTTTCTAACAATGAAATTTCATCTAAAAAAAGTATGCTTATTTTATTACGTCAAATGGCAAGTCTTGATATGCTTCAGCAAATATTCTTTTCGTTTCATTTTAAAACCACAATAAGCACAAGCAAATTTTGGTTCAACATCTGTACATTCCTTTGCTTTATGACGATATAAAGAATTTCGCAAAGTGTAACTCCGAGAACATTTATTACATTTATAATGAGTTTTCGTTCTTTCTGCGGATTTTGGCTTATGCAAATTAAGTGTATGAGCTCGAAGTAAATATATATATTTTTAATTTTACACCACAAATATCACAAGTAACTTGTGGCCTCACATCGCAGGAGTATTTTTTATGAAAAGCTAAAGGTTCGTACACCATGTTCGTGGTGTACGAACGTGCACATTTATCACATTTGAAACTTGTTTCTGGTTTCTTTTTTAATTTTTGACTTTGCAATTTCCTTTTAGTCTCAAACATTTTGAAGATGGGTGAAGAATCGTCCTCTTTTAATTTAATAGTGCACGGTTTTAATTTTAACTCTGTATTATTAACATTAATCATGGGGAAATTTGACCACAATGACTCTTTCGTCTCTTCGAAAACACTCTGCTCACCTGGAAAGAGAACAAAGAAGCGTAATCAGTAAAGTGAGTGTTCAAATATTTTGACCATGTTTTCCTACCAGTTTTCACAATTAGGAAAAAGGATTATCTCAATAGGATCATAAAATAAAATTGTGTTTAGATTAAAATTAAAATAAAGTATTACAGGGAATAATTCGAAAATATTATTTTAATAATTCGGAATCATATACAACATTGTGTTGTGATAAACAAATCTTAACTTAAATGGCACCTTGAATGAACTCGAAACTAATTTTTAAAAGTGACATTAAATTGTCATGAATTTCGAATATTCGCACAATTTTTCACGTGTGCAATAAAACTCTTAATTTTTAATATTTTTTCTAAGTTAAGGGAATGTGGATAACCATATATTTTCCACCAATTTTCTCGTAAATAAATAAATGAAATGCATTCTCCGCATAATACTGCGGTGGGTCCATTTTTTCCTCACCGCTATCTTCTGTGCAAAATGTTGTTTATTTATTTATTTTTGAGAAAATTGATGGAAAATGTATGACCAAAGTCACGCCTCCGATATTTCCTTAAAGTAAAATTTCATGTAAACAAAAGCATGCTTATTTAACTAAGTAAAATGAAAATTCTTAATATGAGTCAGCAAAGTTTCTTTTCGTCGCATTTTAAAATCACAATGTGCATAAACAAATTGTGGTTCAACAACATAACATTCCTTTGCTTTATGACAATATAAAGAAGTTGCTACAGTGTAGCTCCGAGAACATTTATCGCATTTATAAAGTTCTTTGCTTTTATTCACGAACGATTTCGAATGCATACGAGCTACGTGATATCCAAGTGATCGTTTGTGTTTCAATTTTAAACCACAAATATCGCAAGTAACTTGTGACTTCACATCGCAGGAGTAGTTTTTATGGAAATTTAAATAGCGTAGCGTATTATATGAAGGAGCACATTTGTCACATTTGTACCTTGTTTCTGGGTTCTTTTTTGACTGTTGACTTTGTAATTGTCTTTTTGTCTCAAGAAATTTTGAGACATGTGCAGAATCATCCTTTTGTATGTTGATAGTGCACGGTTTCAATTTCAACTCTGACATATTAACATTAATTATGGGTAAATTTGGCCACAATGGTTCTTTCGCCTCTTCAAAATCACTATGCTCATCTGGAAAGTGAAAAAAGAAACGTAATTAGTAAAGTGAATGTTCAAATATTTTGACCATGTTTTCCTACTTATTAAAACCAGTTTTCATAATTAGGAAAAAGTATTAGCTCAAAGGGATCATAAAATAAAATTGTGTTTGGATTAAAATTAAAGTAAAGTGTTGCAGAGAATAATTCGAAAATATTATTTTAATAATTCTAAATCATGTACACAATTGTGTTGTTAAAAACAATTTTTAAATTAAATGACACCTTGAATGAACTCGAAACTAATTTTTAAAAGTGGTAATAAAAAGTCATGAATTTCGAATATTCGCAGTTCTTTACGGGTGCAATAAAACTCTAAAGTTGTATATAGCCATATATAGCCATATATTTTTCGCCAATTTTCTCGTAAATAAATAAATAAAATACATTTTCCGCAGTAGACTGCGGTGGGTGCATTTCTTCCTCACCGCTGTCTTCGGTACAAGATATTTTTTATTTATTTTTAGGAAAATTGATGGAAAATATAATATGGTCAAAGTCACGCCTCCCTCATTCCCTTAAAGTAAAATTTCATGTAAATAAAAGCATGCTTATTTAACTACGTAAGATGGAATCTCTTAATATGAGTCAGCAAAGTTTCTTTTCGACGCGTTTTGAAAGCACAATATGCACAAACAAATTGTGGTTCAATAACATGACATTCCTTTGATTTATGACGATATAAAGAAGATGCTACAGTGTAACTCCGAGAACATTTATCGCATTTATAATGTCCCTTCCTTTTGTCTACAAATGATTTCGAATGCAAACGAGCTTCGTGAACTGCAAGTGTTTTTTTGTTCTTTAATTTTAGACCACAAATATTACAGGTGAATTGTGGCTCCATATCGCAGGAGTATTTTTGATGTTCAGTCAAAGTGCGTAGCCTAGCATACGAACGTGCACATTTGTCACATTTAAACCTTGTTTCTGGTTTGTTTTTTGACTTCTCACTTTGAAATTGCCTTTTTGTCTCAAGCATTTTGAATACAGATGAAGAATTTTCCTTTTCTATGTTAATACTGCACGGTTTCAGTTTGAGCTCTGTCATATTAACATAATTTATGGGGAAGTTTGGCCACAATGGTTCTTTCTTCTCTTCAAAATCACTCTGCTCATCTGAAAAATAAAAAAAGAGTTATTAGCAATGCGAAAGTGATTAATT
>JBAGKK010520711.1:0-13261 GCA_037177015.1 Euceroptres primus
AATAAATATTTGAAGAATCTTTTAAAAATATTCCAAGAACAGGTAAAAATTATTAAAAATATGGAAAACATCTGTGACTGCGCGATTAATTTGATATTGACTACATATCTTCAATATATCCTATCTTTTAATAAAATTTTGAATTAATAGTTCGATAAATATATTTTGTAAAACATATTGTGCAAAAATAGTGATTATTATTGACTGCTATTTCGGAATACTGATGAGAAATCGATATTCAACTATTTAAAAATCTTCGTTAGCCTAAAATTAACAAATCTACGTCATAATTTGTATAGTTTGAATCACAATTTTTGAGTTTCATCTTAAAATAGCAAAATCGTAAAACCTGACACAAAACTTAGGGACATACTTTGGAGCGGTTTTTATCATCTTTAACTGTATAGTATTCAACTTATCATTCCATAATCATCTTTTTCAACTCATTTCAAGCGATTTTCATAAGCCCAAATTATTAAATAAAATGTTTTTGATAATTAACCATTTTCTATTTTAAATTTGTAGTTTGCGACATCGCGTAACCTGACATTTTTCGAACATTTTTATTTATAATTTCTAAACGAAACCCAAAATTTGGAAACTTTCCTAAATTGTACCCTGATGTGAGTACTTTGTTCAGATATATTTAGAAGAAATTAATTAATCACAGAAAATGTGAAAAATGGTAGGGACTTAAACTGGTCAACTTTTTGTCAATCACCCGTAAAGTCTTAAAGAACATTCTAAAATTCTTTAATATTCTATGAAATATGCTAGAATGTTCCAAAATCTTCTAGAATCCTCAAGAATGTTCTGAACTTTAAAATTTCTAGAATTCTGAAGAATCATTTAGAACCCTCTAAGTCTATAAATACCGTAGAATCACCTAACTTCGGACACTGGCCCTAACTTCGGACACCTATTATTCTTGGGATTATGCTAATTTTTTATTACAAAACTAACTTTTCACATCATGCCAAGCTTTAGGCTTTTAATTTATGTTACTTTGATGCTATTCAATTATGGCAGAATTCAAAAGATTTTTCATGATTCTAAAAGATTTTGAAACAGAGTAGAATATTTTTGAAATTTATAATATATTTTGGGGTGTATTTGAAAATTTTAGAAGATTTTAGCAGTCTCTGAAAAATTCTGAATTCATAGTAAATCGGAAATTATGAAAATTATCCAAAAAATGAATCAATTTGATCTGCAGCAGTTTTATCAAAAAACAAATTAATATTTTTCCCATGTATTTTCAAATGTTTTTTATTATTTAAAAAAATTGTTCTTCAAAGCTTTGTTATTTTGAATTTACTTTGTATATCTGCAAGAGTTCAAAAGGTTCTGGAAGATTTTAGAAGGTCCTAGAAAATGCTTAAAGATTTTTGAAGACTTTAGAAGAATCCAGAAGCCTCTCAGGGTATCTAGCGGACCGGGAAATCAGGAAAAACCAGGAAAAACCCGGGAATTTTATTTTAAAGGGAAAAAGCCGGGAAAAACCCGTGAATTTTACTTAGGATCGGGATTATACTTATATTTTATTTCTTTATTCTTCAGATTTTAATAGCATTTAAGCAACTACTTGTAATTCTGGCTGCATAATTTAAAAAATATTTATTTTACGCGTTACGAAAGTTTTAAAATATGTAATTTCGATTAATATTTTTCACTTTAATCTGTAACTAAAGATAAGTTTGGCACGTGTAAATCAATAATTATCTTCTTTACGATATAAATTTTGTATATTTGTATTATGTTAAAATTCCCATTTATATGTATACGTTCACTTCCAAAAATCACAAAAAGACATATATTACTTGATCGGGGGAAAAAAAATTGACCGGGAAAAAACCGGAGTGGCCTGATCGCCAGACACCTTACCTCTGGAAGATTCTAAAAAATTAAAAAAATCCTAGAAGATTCTAAAGAATTTTAAGGGATTTCAGAAGATCTAACGCATCTAAAAGTTTTTGGAAAATTTAAAATAGATACGTATTCTAGACGATTCTAAAAAGTTGTCGAAAGTTACAAGAGGTTTCATGGCGGATTTTATAATATTTTAAAGAGTTTTAAAAATTTTAAAAGCCTAATTTGTGAAGTATATTTTAGATTCTAGACAGGAATCGTAAGATTTTTTAGGACTTTTCACTGTTAGAAATTTCCATGTCAATTTTTAGAGAAAACTTGTGACTTAAAATTCCGAAACTGTAACCAAAAAGTTTACTTTCAGATAACTAAAGCGTTATGCAGTTACATGTAATTGCAAATTTAGTTACAGTTAAATTCCAGTTACTATTTGGCAAATTTAAGTTAAAGAACCCCGCACCAAAAAAACTGGTCATAATCGGACAAAATCGTTTTGGCAATTTCTTTTATTTTCATGAACTACAAGATAAAAGAATCTTAAAAAAATACATCGAGACCTTTTTTGAATGTAAATGGTGCGGGGTCCACTAGGAAAATTCAGACACCGTAACTGAAATTTAAGACAAATTCATGAAAATTCAGTTACAATTTTGTAAAATTCAGTTACAATTTGGTATTTTTCAGAAACAGTTTCTAAAAAGTATCTTAAATTTTAAAAAAATTTCTGTTACTTTCGTAACCTAAAAGTTCCAGAAATTTACGAACATTTCTAACAGTGTTTGTAAGATTTTGGAAATTTGCAGCAGACTTATTTCGCAAATTTTATTTGTTAAAAATTTAAACATTCATTTTTATAATTGATAGATAATTTGGAAATCTAACCGAAAATTCGTTGGTCACTTGTTGGCCACTTTTGGTCACTTTTTTGAAAAAATGGTTACTTCTTCCACTTTCTTCAATCTTCAACGTCGCTGGCAAGCCTGCAATTCTAAATGAACCTGAAAAAGAGTGTAAAATGTTTGCTGTTTAAACTAACTTTGTTGAACAGTGGAAGTAATTTTGCTTATTGGACCTCTATGACCGAGGTTGTCAGAAAGTTGTATTTACGGTAGCATTGCATTATGGGCATTTTCGTTCTATTCTCGCAGGACTCTGAGTGAACACAGTTGTAAAAATAAATGGCGCGCATAAAATTCACAAGCCTGCTATCCCGCACTGACCCTTCGTAAACATATAAACACCCCGTTATCTGAACTTGTGCACCCTCTGAAGCAGCTGGTACCAAGTGTGACGGAGGTTCGTATTAATTTGTTTGTTCCACGCTTGGTTAACGATGCTTTCCTCTCTCCCCTTTTCTCACCCCATGAAGTTTTCCCTCCCTCCCTCCCACCCACCCCCTCCTTACACCATTCCACTCATCCTGGCTTTGCTCAGTCAATGCCGATTTCCCGGATTCTCGAGAGCAGAAACGAGAATTGCCCTGGAACCACTCGGTGGTTTCTAATTCTTCCTCAGGCCAAACTAACTTTCCAGTCTTTAGCCGTTCTCATTTAGCCCCTCGGCTTTACGTCTTTGAGCATTATTACCCTCTCTTCATCCCACTTTTTCCCTTCTTCTCCTTCACGCTTTATACAATTTTCCTCAAGGTTTCCCACCAGGGCTAATAGTTCGCGTTTTAAGAGTCGAAGAATGCGGCTTTAATGGCCGGAAGTGGCGCCCTCCACTAAAGCTACTCGGGGTCGTTCACTACAAAATACCGTCGCTTTGCAAATTACCCGGGTGAGCGTTGAAAGCCGGAAGGAAAAACTCATTTGGAATTGTCGAAACCGCTTTGTTTCGTGATCCTCTCGTCGAGCGTGACTATTATAAGGAAAAATAGCACCGATCGTCCTCCTCGTTAATGGCTTATCACGCCTAACGAGTTTTCAAAGGGGTGTTTCGGAATTGAAGATACCATAATATTAACTTTTCTTCACACCAACTTCTTGGCTGGAGATGCAATGAATTTCATTTAAGGGAATCGAAAATCTGAACCGAGGCAATCGACTATCCCATTAGGAACTCCTGTTAATGTGGCGAATCGGGTGTAATTGTGCCTCTTTATATCGGTAGGATTATTCGAACGAATGTTCGACATAACTCTTGCAACCTTTCTTATATCGCGTGTCTTAAGTACTATGGAAATTCTGATACATCTACCATTGGTTTAATCTTTGTATTTCGTACAATGAATTCGATCTGGAAATATGGTATGGGTTATCAAAAGTAGATTTTGTTGGGGTGATTTGTTAATTTAGATGGGAGATCTTATTGTATAGCTTTATACTTTATATTTCTTTGAACTTTACTACAAGAGGTAAGTAGTTTTACAACCATTTTTATTATTAGAAGCTCTTCTTTTTCTTATGATTTTTTATGACTTCACCTATTATTTCCGGTGATTTTTTATGATTCACAACTGAATAGGAATTGACTGATTATAAAATCAAAGCTGCCATGTTTTGGAATAATGTTAACTGTTTTAAAACTTCAGGGTATTCTCTCCGTACAGTCAAGCTGAAAATTAAATTAATTTAGAAAATCAAGGAATAGAGCCTCAGTTATTTGTAACAAGTTCTTTTCAAAGAGAAACAACACTCATAAAAAAGTTTGATTGAACCAAATAAATGCATTAATATACGGTCAAACAAAGTTTTGGTTAAATCAAACAAAGTTTCGGTTGAATCAAACAGAGTTTTAGCTGACCTAATTTGGTTCGTTCAATCCAATTTTTTGGTCGATAAAAATTTTATTCCAGTAAACCAAACGTTTATTTAAATCAAAAAATATTTATTTGAATCAACAAAAACTTGTTTGAAATAACAAAATATTTGTGCCTATTCAAAAAAACAGTGTTTTTGATTCAAATAAAATTTTTATCTGAGCGAAGGGTAATTTAGACATCTTGGATCTAAAGAAATGCATTAAATTGATTCCATTTCTCTGTATCAAATAATTGTTTATTTAGTTTAATTAAAAATGTTGTAAAAACAAGAAATTGTACTTTGATTCGAAGATATAATTTATTTAATAAGCATTTCTTTAATACAAAGAAATAGTTATTTGCTTTTGAAGGTGAGAAAGTTAACTCAACTAAATCATTTCTTTGAAACTAAGTACACTGGTCTTTGATAAAAAGACCTGTAGTCTCTGAACGTACAAAAGTAAATGCGCAGAGTCGTGATGTAAACAACGTATGGCGGCCCTGGGTGCCCGAGCGATGTAGGCCGGTGAACGACCATGAAGCTGGTCCCCTTGTCAACGGTCCTTTTATCAAAGACCAGTGTACCTAGTTACCTTGAATTTTATTTTCGCATTCAAAGAAATATTTATTCGATTCTTTGAATTGACCACGGCAGATTTAAGTCAAATAATTTATCTGTGCGTCAATCAATTCTGTAGGTTTATTTAAATCTAAGAAATATTTATTTACTTCAAAAGAATTTGGGTTAAGTTAAAAATACATTTATTTGATACAAACATTTATACCAAAGAAGCATTTCTTTTGATGAATAAAATATTGTCTTTACATAATTATTCGTTTCTTTAGTTTTTTCTAAATTGTTCAAAAAGTACCATTAGTTTATAATAATTAAAAACTTTTCAGCTTCCTATGAATTGTTTAAATAATTTTTATTTGTTTAAATATTTTATTTTTTCATAAATATTGTAAATTGATGGTGTTTTCTCAATGCTACAAGCTAATTCATCATCATTAAGAGTAAGCGTATAAATTTCAGCTGCTTTTTAATTATCTACACAATGTTCAATTGTTGAAATGTTAAAATGTAACTTCTTGCTTGAATGCGGTAGAAAACCATAGTTTTTTACAAAATTATTCAACAAGTTCCATAAGTTCATTATAACAACTTTTTTCAACTTCTGTTAAATTGTGTAAACAATTTTTATTTATTTATATAATTTTTTATTCTTAAAATATCGTGAATTAATGATATTTTTATAATACTAAACCTTAATAGATCAATATGAAAGGTCAGCGAATTAAATAATTATTAATTGTATAGACTTGGTTTTGTTTTCACCTTAGATCTAGAAATGTAGAATTTAAATAATACAACTGAGTTTAATCGAGAATTGTCTATGCATTTCGTCATGAATCACGATCTCATCAGGACTGAAAATGCAGAGAAGGTAACATAATTTAACATCATAGCTATTCTATTTTTAAAGACTTTGTAAGAATAGGAGGCATGTTGAACCGCATGTTGAACATTTCTCTTTAGTTACAAAAGTTCCATAATGTTAAATGTTCCGAATGTACAAAAATTACACGTATAATTTTTGTACATTCGGAAGTTTTTAACATTATGGAACTTTTATAACAACAGAGAAATGTTCAACATGCGGCATGCCTCCTATTCTTACAAAGTCTTTAAAAATAGAATAGCTATGATGTTATTTTATGTTACCTTCTCTGTATTTTCAGTCCTGATGAGGTCGTGATTCACGACGAAATGCATAGACTATTCTCGATTAAACTCAGTTGTATTATTTAAATTCTACATTTCTAGACCTAAGACCAAAAGAAAACCAAGTCTATATATTTAATATTTGGCCTAAAATTTTAAAAAAAGTTAATTATTAGTTTCTTAAACAATTGATAAATAACTGAAACTAATTCTCCAACCTTTCATATTGATTTATTATTGATTTATTAGATTTCAGTGTTATAAAAATAATATTAATTCACGATATTTTGAGTTTTAAAAATTATTTAAACAATTTACAAGAAGTTGAAAAAAGTTTTTATTATAGTAAACTTGAGGACCTTGTTGAATAATTTAGAAAAAAACTATGATTTTCTAGCGCATTCAGGTTAGAAGTTACATTTCAATATTTTAACAATTAAACATTGTTTAGACAATTAAGAAACAGCTGAAATGTATAGATTGACTTTTAATGATGATGAATTAGATTGCAGCATTGAGAAAACACTGCTGGTTTTGAATATTTGGCAAAAATGAATTATTAAAACAAATACAAATTGTTTAGACAATAACAAATTGATTATAAATGAAATAAAATCGTGTGATTTATCCATTAATGTGGATCTGAGGAAAAAAATGGAAAAAACTGATAATTAATGTCAATATTCCGCGAAACTATGACTACCCTCTTATGGGGGTGAATTTTCGGGCGCCACAAAAGGGCTTATGGGAGTTGAAATTAAAAATCAAGGATAGATTCACATTCCTTGAAAAGTTTCCATCAGATGACGAAAGTATTGCCTATGGTTAATTATACATTTACTCTGTTAAAAAAAAAAATACAAAGATTTGTCTTTTTCCCCATGTTAATCTTATGGAAAATGTCAGGGGCCGGGCGCCACGTGTTAATATTAACCGATTTCAAAAAAAAATGGATGTTCACTTTTTTTGGGAACCTCACAAGAAAACGATCAATGGTGACCAAAATAAAAAAAAAAGTTGTGTTTTGAAACACTCTAGTCTCCATGTTGATCAGATTTTTCAAACATTATTACACATTTTTCTACTCAAAGTGACTTAACAAAAGTGAATAGCAACCAAGGAAACTTGTATCAGATCCGAACAGTGGTTTCCTAATGTACGCAACCCATTTACTCTGGATTATTGCATGAGAAGCAGGAACCGTGCGTTTAATAGATGGAACTGCTTGCGAGCAGTGAGTAGAATTTCTCGAAATATCACTCAGACAGTTGGACCCTAAACTAACCGAATGCAACGACCGGTATTCCTGTTAGTAGCGGAGTAATATCAAATCCTAGAGGGGAGGACGAGAGTAAGAGCGAACAAGGATAGAGAAGAAGATGGAGAGAGAGGGAGTGTAGCAATTTCATTACCGTAACCACTGGGTACCCAAGCATTCGTGTGCAACCGACAATGCATGCACGTTTATAGAGGATAGGACAGCCTATATGCGAGATTACACGACTGTCCAAGTATTGCCTATACTGGCTTTACTAATTCACTTTACAGCGACTCCTCTGGGAACGCGAAACAGCGAAGCGTGTCACGGAAAGCTCCATGACTATCTCAGCTCAGTTCTTACTCCTAGATCTAACAAGAATTCCAAAAATTGTTTACTCTTTGAATCTTCAAAAAATTGTAATTCAGTTGAAGAGTGAAGTTTCAGAAGGGCATAAGCGCCATTTTTAGAATTTTTTTGGAGAGACAAAAAACGTTCTCAAATACACTGTTAGAAATGTTCGTAAATTTCCGGAACTTTCATGTTACGAAAGTTACAGGTATTTTTATAAAATTTACAGGGTCTCTACTCACCCTGGAAAACCTGGAATTGTCAGGTAATTTTTTTATACCTGAAAAAACCTGGAAATGTCAGGGCATTGTTTTCAAAGTCACACTCGAAGAAAAGATTGCAGAAATAAAAAATTAACTAGAACAGAATGTATTTAAGAAAATATTTAAATATGTTTTATGCCTAAAGTTATTTCTTTATAAACGTTTCGTTCGTACACGAAGAGAAGTTATTTAATTTGACTGTGTTTTTTATTCTCTATTATATGTTCATGTATAGATTTTGTCACAAAATACCATAAGTACTCTTAGAGTATAGCATATTAAATAAACATTATTTTAAATTTTAACTGATTTATTTATTTTAAATTGTAACTGAAATTTACCAAACTGAAACTGAATTTTCATAACTTTGTCATAAGTTTCAGTTTCGGTAACTGAATTTTCCTAAATTTATCATAAATTTACCAAATTATAACTGAAATTTACCAAACTGTAACTGAAATGTACCAAACTGTAAATAACTACACGAAGAGAAGTTATTTAATTTGACTGTGTTTTTTATTCTCTATTATATGTTCATGTATAGATTTTGTCACAAAATACCATAAGTACTCTTAGAGTATAGCATATTAAATAAACATTATTTTAAATTTTAACTGATTTATTTATTTTAAATTGTAACTGAAATTTACCAAACTGAAACTGAATTTTCATAACTTTGTCATAAGTTTCAGTTTCGGTAACTGAATTTTCCTAAATTTATCATAAATTTACCAAATTATAACTGAAATTTACCAAACTGTAACTGAAATGTACCAAACTGTAAATAACTTTTCAGTTACATGTAACTGTATTAAGCTTCAATTACCTGAACTTAAAATTTTTTTGTTACAGTTTCGGAATTTTCAGTTACAAGTTTCAGAAGTTTCAGTTACAAGTATCGTAAAATTACCAAACTGTAACTGAAATTTCAGAAACGAAAACTGCATAAAGCTTCAGTCTTATGTCTCTGAAAATTGCCATGGAAATTTCTAACAGTGTACCGAATTTTCAATTTAAGAAAAAATGAAAAACTTGCTCCCGAGATACATCAGTGTTGAATTGAAGTGTGAAAAGTTGGATTGAAAAATGTTATTAGGTTCCGACAAAATTAAAGGGAGAATATATTTTTTCACTCGGGGCGCATGTGCTCTCAACTTTAGCCGGTGATTAAAAATCATATTTTCAATTTCAGAAAAAAAAAATTATTTCAGTTTTAGCTTTGATTAATACAAAATTGATACAAAAAAAGTTTGATTGGAAATTTTCCCTTTCAAGCGCGCGTTTTTTCAACTTTGGAGGCTGATTAAAAATCCATTTTTCAATTTAGAATACAAAACAATTATTCGCCCTCGAGCCCGAGGTGCTGCAGTGCTGAATTGAGACATGAAAAATTTTGTTGAAAAAATTCATTGAATTCTGAGTAAATGGAAGGGATTTTTTTCGTTTAAGGCGAAGAAAGCAAAATAAATTTGGAGCTATAGAGTTGAAAAAAGATCCTAAATGTTGAAAAAAATTCAAAAAAATTGGAAAAATACAAAAGATTTGAAAAATAACATTATACAAAATCCCTTTTGTGAAAATGTGTATTACAATTTATCTGTTTTTTTGAGCCAATAATATCATTTTCGCCAAAATGACGCTTGTGCCCTCTTGAAATGTCACCCTTCAGTTGTCATTTTAGTTCAAAGTTTAAAGTTTATCCTTTCCAATTTTAAATTTTCAATGAAAAATACTGTGCAAGAGCTAAGCCTTTCTCCTATATCAGAAATTTATATAATTGTTTTTGGGGTCAGTTTTTTAACCCCTTCTGCGGCAACAGAATTTCAAAATAAAAAAATTTGCTTGTTTCAATACCACCGAAAGGCTTAAATTCTAATTGACAGGTTTTAAGGTAAATTCAAGAAACTGTATTTCAAATATTTTTCTACACATTTACAGAGTCTTAAAACAATTGAATAATTACACACTAAATCCAAAAATATTAAAACGTTACAAACATTTGACAACTGTATAACCACTACATAGATATGTTTATGTAGTAGTAATGTAGTTTTCAATTGTTTGTAACGTTTTGATCCACCTTCTGATCAAAAATAATACTTCTGGGTTTAGTGTGTGTTGACCCATTTAAAGTAGAACATTAATTAGATATTTGAAATATATTTTCCCTGTCGAATTTTTCAAGTCAAAGTGCTTGAATCTTTCTGTCTTCCAATTTGAAAGATGCTACATTATTTTCATGACACAAAATAATATCGAGCAGTTTCCTGTCTGCTGAAACAATATTTATCATTTTGAAAGACAGTTTTCCTGTTTTTGTTTTTTTAACGAAGAAACTTGAACCGTGAAAGTGCTCGCTGATCGATTTAATTTGTAGCTTGTCGTTGAAAGGCATTTCACGGTCTCTTTCCAGGACTTTGGAACAAGAGGTTGAGGATATCGGGTTCTGGGATAGAAGACGTTAAGGTAATGAAAGAAAAGTGTACGACTTTAATTAGGTTCTCTCCGGCCAGAAACTGGCGAACAGGGTTGACAAAGTGCCTCCATCCACCTCACCTCTTGCTCTGTTAACTTAAGACCGCGCGTTGTTTTCTGAGAGAATGTCGAGGACAAGGGACTGCAGAAACTAGGGACAGGTACGGGGTTACGTTGTTGCCCCTATCATCTCCTAATAAGACTTCACAACCAAGGACTCTCTCTTTCCCTCTTATTTAGCAGAACCTTTTTTAGCGTAGGGTGAAGACGGTAAATTGTGTAACCTTACCTCGAAATTGTCGGTTTCTCTGCTTTGCTAGTGCCCTTGTATTCTTGGAGGAAAACTAGGGACAGCCGGACAAAGTAAAAAACTGAAGGGAAATAAGCAGTCTGAAGTTAAACATGCGGAAGATTAACAGCCTTTTTTTGAGGAACCGTATTCTTCAAATTAGCCGAGACCAGAAGGGAACGCAATGAAAAATGTACGATCCGAGTTCATGTCTTGCAACTCGTTGAATCGTTACGTCGATTGTAATTGGCAAGGTTTTTTTTCTCTTAAGAAACATAAAGTTAGATAGAACAAGAAGTCAACATTTATTAGGAAGAGTTTTTGAAAAACGTCTTCTGTATAAATTACTTCTCGTATAAATGCAATTCAGCAGTTCTTAACAACATCGCAAAGTACAATATTTTCTTATCATCCTAGTCCGCTTTTCCATCGCAGTTTGTAAGAAAATTTTTTCCCGACAAAAATTGCAGAGGTTTTTGCAGCTGGAGTGAAAGTTTGTTCGCGCCACCTGAACTTCGTTAAGGCAAACGTAAGAATGGAATTCTCTTTCAGTTCGCTTAGAGAATGGAGAAGAGAAAAGATGGAAGAGAAGCGAAAAACTTTAGTGGTTAAATAGTGAACATCGCTGGAGCTTAAAGGCCCTGCGGCGATTAATAACATTTATGATGAAAGAGACTAGTCGACATTCTAAAGGGGAAATGAATTCCCGTTACCTAACTGCCTCCCTTCCCCTTTTCTACCGCTTTCATGGTGAGATACGAACTTTTTAACTCTCGCTGCAATCTCTTCAAAATACAAAGAGAAAAATAGCGTTCTTCGATGTAGTGTTTGTCTCTCGTTTATTGGATGCAGTCAATCTCGTTTTTTCTGCAAATTCATCAAAGAGTTGCTAAACTCGGAAAACTTTCAAAAATTACCTGAAATTATGAGAAAAGCATTTTTTTAAAATAAATTGTTGCAGATTCTTCTGAATAATTTTGGTTGTGGTGGATGAGAAAAAGTAGAATAGAGCCTTGGAGATGGTTACATTAAATCACAGAAACTGACGAGAAATGAAAACATTTGCAAAATATTAACAGAATTAAGCGACTGTGTGTAAGAGTACGCACTTTGCCATTCCAATTTCTCTCCCTCTATTCGTTTCGCAAACCCAAATATCTGGAGGCGGCGACAGAGTATATTTTACATTCAGTTAATTAGCACAAGACAAATAGGGCAAGTTACAGTTTCAGCGCGAAAAGAAATGCTCTTTTCCGTCCTCTTTTATTTTATGCATCTCTCTCTCTTTTTTCTCTCTGCTTCCCTGTCTCTTTCTTTCATTTTTTCAGTTTTTTTTTACTTCTTGTTACTTCCCACTTTGTTCCTCCCAGCTTACCACTGACATAAGTTAATGATAGCAACCATCCATGGTTTCATTTTTCGCTTAAATTTGTGCCACACATTGTAATGAAAGCGAAAAAAACCGATTTGCAATAAGTTTTTATTGAAAAACGAAGAAGTTCTTTGAATAAGATTTTAGCTTTGAGTTAGGAGATTAAAAATATCGCTTCAGTGCATTTTTTCAACGTTATTCAAATTTTCAATCACTGATAGGTAAATCAAACACTACTGTTGTATGGAAATTTCCGTAATACTGGACACTGCCTTTAAAACATCATAAAAATAAGATCGAGACGAAATTTTCCATAATAGTAGCCTTGGTCCTGCTATTTCGCAAGTTGTTTATGTCCGCATCTTATTGATTTTTGCATTTCAGCATTCTTGTAATTTGATTTATTTTTAATTCTAAATTTTAATTGCAGAAAGAGAAATTTAATTAACATAATTTTAGAATTGAAAAATATTGACTATCGAAATCGAAATAAATTATTTATCTTGGACTTGATATATTTGAAAACAAGTTATCAAGTTTATTAGCAGTAGTCTTTTGCTAAAAGTCTTTATTTACATTATAATAAAATGACTTATTTTGTACTGGCCTCCTAATTCGATTCTGAGAAGACTTTATTGTCCAAATTTCTACCTGCGCTGAGAGTCGAAGGTCGATTCTGCACAAAGTTTTGAACGCATGCAAATACTCGTGTCAGTATCGTAGAAGATTTCAATCACTTTGTTTGTTAGAATTTTGGAATCCAAGGAATTAAAATCGATCGTAATTTCAATCCTTAATTCAACGTGGACTTTTCTTTTGTAATATTTTTTTTTCAAATATTTATGTGTACATGTATTCTCGTGAGTGGAAATAGTGCAAGTGACATTGTGACATTGTTTCCTTTTTTAATATATA
>JBAGKK010520722.1:0-13260 GCA_037177015.1 Euceroptres primus
AACAAAATCACCTGAGGCTGTTTGGAGTAATTTTTGAAAGTTTTCAGGGTCCATGACGTTTATAATTAAATTATATATATTTATTGCATACAGTCAACAGATATTAATCTATATGTCAGAATGTTGATCAAGTTTATAAAAAAAAACTAAACATAAGCAGAACATTAATTCGAAAAAACATGTTCAAACATCATCAAAAGACATGTTCCAATTTTTCTCTAAAAATATCAAAGCTTTCTTGACGTGCATTGACACTTTTTTTCCTCAAATAGAGAGGCGCAGAAAGATTTTCTGAATGAGTATCCACGTGTTGAGACTAGCTTTTGGATAACCAAATTGTACGTCAGTATTAATTTGATCGCTAATTGCAACACCTCCACTGCGGTCCTAGTTTCATGGAAAACTTCGCCGATCACGACGAAAAATGCTGCTGGTTCTTTCACTGGTCCTACAACCGCAATGTAGGGTCAGATTATATTGCTTTCAGAGTTTGCGAGCGACAGTTTATCTTTAGCGAGTGCGTCCAAAGAATTCTTGGTCTGTAATACGATGTGCTATTTAGCATGTTTGTATAAAAGTCTATGAAATTGTTATAAGCATTGTAGCTTCATGTGTTGAATATTAAAAATTCACAAAATGACTTCTAGAGTGATTTTATGTATTACTAACGGTGAATACATGAAATGGCTCAAGTTGAACTCATTTCATACTTACGTCAGTGTGAACAATGAAACTTTCTTGATCTTTTTTCTCTTGAACGTCTTTCTCAGATGAGATTTTTCTTTCCTTGGCTCTCACTTGAGTGCTAGTTCGCTTTGCGATCGGTGCTCTTATAGCCGACGTAAGCAACATGAAAATCAAAGTATCCTTATGATCACCTGTAAGAGAAAGTGTATCGCGAAAATAATAGCAGCTGTATTTTCAAGTGATGATAAATTGAGGATTGTATTGAAATTTCAAAAAAAAAATTTTTGCAGTGTGATGACAAAGCCTTACTATCAGACAAGGTTGATAAAATTATTACAAGGTCTTCGGCGTCAGTATTTCGGAAATCTTTCGTTAGTATAGAAGATTCAAGACCATACCTTAGTTTCAACCAAGTCTCGGAAGAGTCTTTAGACCCGTCCAAAAATTTTCTGTTGAAGTCCTTGATGATCTGCAGTATGAATTAAATATTTTATAATATTTTCCATACTGGCGCCTTCTTTCTTTATAATAAAAAAAAACTCTCGATTGATAAGTAATTGCGACAAATGAGCACGTATATTGTCGTTTAAATCTTTTTTATTTTCGTGAAACATCAAAATTAAGCGATCTTCTATATTTTGTAGTGAACTTGCATAATATAGATGAAAATGAATAAAAATTACCAAATCCTGAGCAAAGCTTTATGTTAGGCAAGGGAAACTTTCAAAAAGCCGAAATCCTTCTTTACTATTCGCGTTACAAAGCTCTTGTCGATGCAAAAATGAACCATCCCAAGCTTTCTCCAATAATTCTGATTTTTCCACATGTTTTTGACTCAAAAAATGAAGATTTTTATCTGGAAAAATATTAACATTTTCATAATCAACCGCAATTAACCGAAAACTGATGAGTCTTCAACTTCAGGATCACAAATGCGAAAAATCAAATGCAGCAAAATATCTATAACATTTTTATCAACGGAACATTATATTGCAATAAAATTAAAATTAATAAGACTAATTTAAAAGGTTTTAATTTTTTTTATCTATATTTACACAGAAAAAGAATTAGTATTGAATCAAGAAAATACTGGTACGAATACGGACAATATAAGATTTTCTTTATCCAAGAAAATTTGTCTTGTTTTCAGAAAATGCACTTGTTTGAAGAAAATAAAGTTTCTTCCTTGGAGTACATTTTCTTGAAGAAAAAAAAAAATGTTCTTAGATCAAGAAAATATTGTATTGTTCGTATTTGTGCCGATATTTTCTTGATTTAATGCTAATTCTTTTCGGTACTTTAACAAATATTTAGTACCTAAAACATTTTTTGGTTCGATAGCCAGTGCAATTGAATTATTTCGAGGAACCAAAATTCCAATGTTTTGCAAAAATGTACGCATGTAATTCAGGCGGACGAATAATTTTCCAGACGCTGGGATTCTGATGCCATTTACTGTGTATCCTTTTGAAAAATAGTAACCGGCAGGCTCATCGAAAAGAGAGTGAATCTCCTCCGCAAGTTTTACCAAAATTTCGCTGAAAAGTCTATAAAGAAAGGTCATCCTTAGTACTCGTATTTATAAATGCCTCAGTAATGGGAACCAGCTTACTCCAACTTTTTCAGAGGATTTTCCATACTTGCGCCTTATTTCTTTATAATAAAAGACAACTCTCGATTGATAAGTAATTGCGACAAATGCGCACGCATATTGTCGTTTAAATCTTTTTTATTTTCGTGAAACATCAAAATTAAGCGATCTTCTAATTCGCTTTGCAAGAAAGAGCGCAAGTCTAGACGATGAGGGACATAGACAGCCGAGTTTATATTTTCAATCTGTTTGCATTTTGAGCACACGATATCAAATGCGGTTTCATTGAGCTGTGAGGATCCACTTGCATCAAATGAGTCTATTAGTGCAACGATGTCAACATTATCAGGAGTAGTGGAACCAGAATCTTGTGAGATCGTCGATTGCATTTTTATAGATCTTTATTTAATTGCGGTAATAGAACTTGTCTGAAAATATTGGCAAAATGTTAAAAAGCAAATTGAGATACAAATTTCCCAGTAGGTCAACAACGACGAATTTGAAATTTTTATCAACATTTTGTTCCTCAGTTATTAAAAAATTAAGGCTTTTTTAGGGATGTATAAAATCTATTCAAAAAATGTCAGAATGTCGTGAAATTTTGAATTTAAATGTACATTGTTATTATAAATGTTCCCGAAAAATTGAAGAGAGATTTATAGGCAAATATATACAACAGAAAAAATCTGTCATGACTTTATTTGGGCTTCTATAGAAAATTATTAATGAGTTACAATATTAAGTGCCATTTAAGTGCCATTTAAGCCAAAGATTTTTAGGGGTTAGTTCTATATTCACATCAAAAAACAAGAAGCAACTAGCAACTTACCTTGAGTATTTTATTTCCTCTGATAAATGGCCAAAGATTTATGGAGACCTACACAATAAGGTTAATGCACTACGCATGAAGTTAGCTAAAAGGTAACGCATAATGACGGCGTAATTCGTTATTGTTTTGGACAGGGATGAGCACCGCGTACGCATTAACTATTAATGCTTAGATGATGGCCAGTGGCGCGTACGAACGAATCAGTCATGTTTTGATTATTGTTGCGTAGGCACCACTAGCCAATGCGCGAAACACTGATGAATCGTCCGTACGCAGGGTTCAGTAATGTTTCGCGATTTTTTTTTCAGCAAACATCAACCATTGATGTTTGGGTTTCTCCTTGTAGAAACTTTCCAAAAGCCCTATAAAAAAGTAAAATTGTATAAATATATCACGAGTTATGTACAATTGAAAGTTAGCGGTCGGGGTGAATCGTCGAAAATTCAGGCCCCTGTATCTTGACAACACGTTATACTAGGTGTACCCTTTTTACAGAATTTAAAGAGCTCCACTAGCACTAGAATCTGGTAGAGTTTCTGCTTGTTATGGAATTTGAAACGATGAATAACACTCCGTTGAATCGAAATAACATATCACTTTCCTTAAACAATTAGATTTATTCAAAATCCTATATTAGGAATGGTACATTTACATTGAGGTAGATATCCCGATTTACGATATTCATAAAATTTTGCTCGGTGGCATTCGTTAATGCGGGGTTTCGAGGGTAGAGTGGGAGGTAACGGTCGCCAAGCAGAACCGTAGAAACCAGTAGCAAGAGAGCGAGCAGTATCAATTCGCCTTTTGCATTTATTTTAAAAAACGCGTTGAAAATTCTTTTTTCATTAATTTCTCATCGTCATTTAAGAATTTTTATCTCTTATGGTAAAAAATTTTCATGCGTACATAATTCAGTTACATAATTCATATTATTCCGACTGAAAGTGGTTCTTACGGCCCTGACTGTTTGTGTTCAGAGATGGTCAAGGTCTATCCTGATTTAGGAGACGCAATGACCAAAACCCATCTTAAATCGGGATTTAAGTATTAGCGCTATGCTACCAGGATTTAGTATTAGCGCTATGCTACCAGGTATGCTGTAGTGTCTGAGTGGTTACTCAGACACTACAGCATACCTGGTAGCATAGCGCTGTGGCTGGTTGGCGCGGGCACCCGCGCTCATATGACCTTCTACAACTTTTGTTTTGGAATCTTTTTCAAGAGAAAAAATGAATCCTTTTTCTCTAGCTTACTTTAAAAAAATAAAAAATGCCGGATTTTGAGGAAAACTTAAAAACGTTCTTTTAAATGAAGAATTAAGGTGAAATAATTTTTTTTATTGAAAAATGATTATTTTTATTGAAGACTTCGTTAAAAGAACTTTCCAAAAGCCCTATAAAAAGTAAAATTGTATAACTATATCATGAGTTATGTAAAATTTAAAGTTAGCGGTCGGGCTGAATTGTCGAAAACTCGGGCCCCTGCATCTTGACAATTTAAAGAGGTCCACTATCACTACAATCTGGTAGAGTTTCTGTTTGTTATGGAATTTGAAACGATGAATAGCACTCCGTTGAATTTAAATAACATATCATTTTCCTCAAACAATTAGATTTATTCAAAATCTTATATTAGGAATCTCTACATTGAGGTAGAGAGTTCTTGTCTCGACGGAAGCTAGGCGGTATCTGAGTAACAAGTTATGAAAAGAAGAGCACAACGTAAGTTAAATCGCAATTTTACGAATGCTGTGATTTGACAATGTAGAAAATGGTGTGGTGAAGGTATCGTCGATGACCATTGGTTCATTTTTGGGAAAACCCAAATAACACGTGACAGTCTGAAGAAAAGGTGTCTTAGACTAAGAACAATAAAAGGCTATTAAGAAAGGTCCAGACTTAATCCTGGGCGGCGACAGAAGTTTGCCTATTCAAATTTCGACGATTGTGAACTAAGTGGGCTTAATAAATATTGAAGGATTAGAACCGATATAAAATCTGAAAGAGACTATTGAAATTGTAAACTAAGTAGAATTTACCAAAAATAAGTAGATTCCTAAACAGTTATAAAATTGGGATACAAAAGGTGGCTAAGCCTGTCGGTTGTCCTCTATTAGTTTGCATCTATTTGGTTTATGGCGAAATTTCTATCCTATTAATTTACAATACAATCTTAATTTAAAATATTGTTACGTCGTAACAGTTTCTATAAGATAGGCGGCAACAAAATTTTAGGCGGGGGCGCTTGGAAAATTTAACCCATAATTGCCATCCTTGGGGTTAGGTTATGTGCAGCCATGTCCTGGCTGCGCAGAGCACAAACTAACCTAACCAGAAGGGAGACAATTATGCATCTTGCTGTACTTTAAGCCCTGCTAGCAATAAATGAATAAAGTCTCTATCCGCCTGAATAACTTTTAAACTTTCAGATTGAAGTGGAAAGCAATAATGTATCCATCCTTATCCTCTGTACTGCATCCACGTCTATCCTGCTCTATTCATTTGTAAATCTAAATTTCTACTTAACCTTTCGAATATCTACCTTCTATTCCACGTGATCCATCCAATCATTCCTATTCTTTTGGATTCCAATATTTCTATGCAAGTCTATCGTTGTCTATCCATTTCCTATCACGGATATATATTGATAGCAAAAAGTGCATGAAAACCGATAGGCATTTATGAATACGGCGATTTGACTCATGGATAGAGAAAAACAGGTGGTTGAAGACTTCGTTAAAGGAACTTTCCAAAAGCCCTATAAAAAGTAAAATTGTATAACTATATCATGAGTTATGTAAAATTTAAAGTTAGCGGTCGGGGTGAATTGTCGAAAACTTGGGCCCCTGCATCTTGACAACCCGTTAGGTTATCAAAAAATAGGTCAATGGACACAACGGATACAAGCATGGATTGAAAAGAAAAAGATAGCGTTTGCGGGATGAAAAGTGTGTAGTTGGCAGTGATAAAAAATCTACCTATTTTTTTTCATCCGAAAATTTCTATCTTTTTCTATCCTCTTAAAATAATATGTCACTTAATTTCTGAGATCAGTCAAAGTCTTATATGAGGACTCATTACCCTAATTTTCTGATTAATAATTTTATATTACCATAATTTATAATTTTGCACAATATCAGCTGATCTTCTGAAACACGTATTTTCGAAAGCAACAGCTTTCATCTAATATTTGTATGAAATATATTTGTAAACCGATAGTCGACGAACGGTATTGGATAAAGACCTCTTGAATTACGTTCACTCTCCAAGATATAAAAACAACTTTCACTGAGAACTTGTTAGGTGTGCTGCACTGTTAGCCAACTTGCGCTTTCGAATGAATCGCAGTTATTCTTTGGCTTCGAAACATTACGGTGGCACAACATTTTCTTCACCGGTATTTGATTACTCATTTTGTTATTATTATATTATAGCTGAAGAAAAAACTATTCTTTCTGATCATCCGTGCTTCAAAGTTTGCCGAAAGTATTCAAATACTTTATAGTGGTATTACAGTGCCAACAGTTAGGTTCATGATGTTTTTTCATTTCGTACTAAAACAGAATTTTAATTTAATTAAACAGAATTTAAAAAAACTACAAAAATATTGAATATGAACCTGGAGGCAAATTAAAAATATGCTTTAACAGCATTTTATTCATACACAGAGGGAAACATTCGAGAACATGTCATTAATAAAATCCCGAAAGCTTTTTAATTTAATTATTATATTTATTAACACAATTGTATAGATTTAATTTTTGGTTTCTGAAGTTGCAGCAAATCAACGTTCTTTAAAATAAATAATTCTTTTCAGTTTTCATAGATACATTACGCTGCCGTGTTTTAGAAAACCACCGTTATCTGCAAAAATTCGAAAAATGAGTTTTTATACCGTTGGAATCGTGAAAGAAAGATACATCTGTTTATGAAAAATATTTTTAAAAATTATTAATACAAATAAAAATAATTATTGCGTAATCATCAGAAATCACCGTTAAATGACTTACGCGTTTTGGAAGAAGTTCGTAACTGACCGTTAACTATAGGCGTGAAATGCAGGTGGTAGGATACGGAATACAAAAATTTGAGAGAAGTTTATAGCTGGCAGATACGGACTTTCCTAAAATACCGGTCGGCTTGCTCGAGCCGTCGTGTTTTCAAAGAAGTCCGTATGTAGTTAATGCCATTTGTCTGAAACATCCGACCCAGAGAAAAAAAGTTTTTTTCGATAAAGTCCGTAACTGCATTTATTATAAGTCAATATTTATTAAAATTTGTTATAATTCACCTGTAGCAATTAAAATATAAACTTTTCAAGTTTTTAAACTTGATTAACCGAAAAAAAGTTTCCGATAGCTTTAAACAAAATTAATTGAAAAACTGTTTAAAAAGTTTTGTTTTATTTATTTTTGTGAAGTTTGTTTTCAAATTGAAGAATATATCGAATTTTCTATCTATAATATTTAGTGAGATTTAATTCGTGTATTGGTTGATGTATAATCTAACAATAAGTATGGTTTAAAAAGGTTACATTTTGAGTAATTTATGTAACAATAACAATAATAATTTTTTATTATTAGAGTTTATTATTATTTAAAAATTCATAAGGTTTATTAACATTTTTAATATTGAAATATCTTTTCGATAGACTTAAAAAAGTTAAAAGTTTTAAATAAACATTAATATATTATTATATGAATATATAAGATTTAACATAAGATTCATAGTAGTAAGTATAGTTTTATGATTGAATAATAATCTATAACGGCGTTCTCTCAAATTACGGGTTCTAAATCAACACCGTTAACTACATTTTACGTAATTTACAAATTAATTAACATTTTTAAACGATTTTTTTTGCAGAAATGAAAACACCATACTCAACTTAGTCAAGAACAGCCAAAAAAATTCAAAAAATTTATTATAATCCGCGATACACAAGTATAAATATTCGAACAGTTTTCGTCGATTTTCTCGGCTTCGTTCATTTTGCAGTTAACGGTATTCTCTCAAAACACGGCAGTACGGGGATGTACTGCGTGAAACCGGCAAGCTGTTTGACCTTAACTATTGTGTTCATGTACAGTTAAAGTCTAAGTTATTCTCACAGTTGAAATACACTATTAAGATGGTTTAATATATAATTTCGACAGCTTTAAGGGAGTGTGATACGTTATGATGTCACGAATTACCGACGGGATATAAAAAATATTCGGTGGTCCTATTTTTAAACAAACAAAGATATCAAGTTGAAGCTTAAGAAAAATGATAGAAAATATGAATGAGACATCTGTTATGTGACATTTTTCAAAATTTTGAAAAAATGCCATAAAAAATGTGCCCATTCATATTTTCTAACATTCTCTTAAGTTTCAACTTGTTATCTTTGTTTGTTTAAAAATAGGATCGGCGAATATTTTTTATACACCGTCAGTAATTCATGACATCATAACGTATCACACGTCCTTAATGACTTAAAACAGTTGAGAACATTTTTTAAGAAACATGCAAAGTTTTTTTTAAATATTCTAAAACTTTTCAAGAATATTTTTGATTTTTTTTTAAATTTGATGTTTTTTTGGAAATTTTAATTTTTTTTAATTTAAAAGTTTTTGAAGATTAAAAACTTTTTGTAAATCAGAAACTTGTTGATTTTTTTTTAAATTGTTGGAATTTTATCTGAAAATTTGTTGGAGTTTAAATTTTTTAGAAAATGTGTTCATAAATTGTATTAAAATTTTCACATAATTTCGTAAATAAAACATTTGGAAATGTTTTTTGTGAAAAGAAAACATGTAAGTAAACTGTTGGGTAAACAAATTTGATGATTTTTTTGAAAAAATGAATTTTGAAAATATATATTTTTTTAAAAATCAAACTTATTCCGAGAAAAATTTCTTGTGGTAAAAAGTATAACAGAAGGCTTTTCAGTCTTAAAAGCGCTTCTGAACGTGTTAAAAGGGGTATAGGAATAAAGTGGGACGGCTCTCTATATCTGAATCAGTGAGAAGTGTGTCACTAAATCAAATCAGTAAGGATTTTCGCTGACTATCAGTGAGAAATAAAATCAATTACTGATTTGATTTAGTTACACCCTTCTCACTGATTCAAATTTAGAGAGGGAGTTGTTCTGAGCTGAGTGTGACGGAGTTGTCATTTTGCATGCTCACAGAGCTGTAATTGAACTACAAATTTTTTGTTTTAAAAATCAACTTTAGAATCGGTATTTGCTCTATCAATGCTGAAAATTTCGTTAACAGATTTTTTTAAGTTATTATTTTCTCGCTTTTTAGAGTGTGACGGAGTTGTTCATTCAGCTTTCACGCATAACTATTTATGCTTTCACAAAGGATTTATGAACTTCGCATCAATTTTAAAATAATGTAACCGACAGGTTTCCTAAAATTTGATCGAAATTCCTTGTTTTTAATTTGTATAATCGATTATGATAACACCTATAACACAAATTTCATTAAAAACTATAGGTGCGACGGAGTTGTTCCGAAAGCGAGGGACACACAACTAAGCAGAGTTTTTTACGCTCATTTCTATAAATTCTACTATTGAAATATTGCATTTAAAACTGCATTTTGAATATACAAAAAGTGCCCAAGGCCAGTCATGGCAAAAAAATTTTGATGAGTATTATCACATTTTCAATCTGTCAAACTGTAGGAAGGGACGCATGACAGAGTGAATTTTTACTGCATTTATCATAAAAATGGTATACCAGACTATAATTTTTTCAATCTTTATCTATGGGAACTTGAAAAATAGCCCACCGTAAATAGTGGAGGCCTTTTAAATAGTTAAATAGGTCTAGGAACATTGATATACCTCATGATTTTTTTCCCTGTAATGTTTCGTCTCAAAATGTACACATCGTCAGTTTTTTTTTTAAATTATATTTCATTTTGCCTTTCCCTTTTCCTCTATTTACTATTCCTCTATTTATAAGAAGATGTAACAAAAAAACACGAGTAAAAAGAAAGTCGTTTTGGCAAACTTGACTTGTGCTAATGTTGCTTCTATTTACACTGAATATGAATGTGTAGTGTCAATTTAAAGAGGATAAAGGATATAGATTCTGGATTTAAAGAAAAGTGGGGTAGTCAGTTCGTCAAAAGTGATAGCATCTTCATCAAATTCACAAGTTACGAGGTGTTGAGCTCGGTGTTGAGTAGGCACTCGGACGAGTTCGTGTTCTAGAGTATCTAGAGAGACCGAGAGCCGAAGAAAGTGGGAGCGGAAAGAGAGTGAGAGTGAACAGACCCAGCGCCTTCTCCGGACCACCTGCAATCCAGATGTATAGGCTCCACCTTAAGTTTCAACAAGTTTCAACAAATTTGTATAACAGTGCACCGAGAAACTAAGCTCCTACAAAAATAGGTATGTTAAATTCATTAAATTACTATAATATAGTCATTTAATGAATATATTATTAATCTTATTTCCGGTAGAGGGGTCTTCATGGAATTAAAAAAGTTTATAAGATGTGAAAATAACTCTTTCACAATAATATATGACAGCTCCCAAAATGCACATATGGTAAGCTAAATAACTCGGTAATCGTCAACTTCGTCCCAGTAATCGTTTCACCATTAATCTTGGTAATCTTGGTAACTAGTTACATTTTTTTCAGTAACGGTAACTATAAAAATCGTTACTCTTCTCCTTACTTTTGAAATATAGTACAGAATTTTTTTTATTACGGCAATCAATATAGTTTATTGCTTTTGCAACGAATTTTTCATTTCGACTAATTGAATGGTGGCAGGAATCTTTAATGAATGATAATGAACCCCTATTCTTTTTCTTTTAAATAATGTTTTAGAGGTTGCTCAAGACGCAGGAAGAGAATAAAACGACTTTTTCCCCATTTTCTCAAACACTGTTGTTTTTAGCATAAAAATACACACAAAAAAAGATGTTTGTTTTTTTTTAGCGAACATTTTTTGTTTATACCTTTTTTTTGATATTGAATGGAAAAGGTAAAACACATTGTTGATATCGAAATAAGATTATTCTGATTTTTAGATCAATTAATTTTTGGCCGTGTTGTTCGACGACTTGTAGTAAATACTGTTTTAAACTTCACGCTTGCATGGAAAGTCACTGCAATTATTTTTTACTCTTCTCTTTTTACGTAAAAAAAGTTAAATTCATAAAGTTAAGAAATCATAGCCCAGACAGTCACTTCTCTGTTCTGCGGTTTGTGAACATTTACAGTGTTATTGTTATTCAACTCAAGCCTTTCGAATCAAGAGGACAAGAAACAAGTACAAGTCGTCGAAGAACACCGCCAAAAATTTAATGATTCAAAAAAGTCCAGTATTGTCAAGGGATTGAAATCAGATTAAACTTATTTCGATATCAAAAATTTAATAAAAACATAAAAACAATGATAATTTACTAGCTAAAAAGAGTTTATAATACATAATGTTTCTATGAAAAAAGTTCTAAATGAATAAAATAATATGTATTCCTTAAACTAAGCTATGAAACTATTGATTTTCCTAATTAAATAGTTTTAACATATAAAATTTGAAGCAAAAGTTGTTCATTTTAAGTATATTCACCTTCTATGTAATTTATTTTCACACCTTCATCAAAAATTTCAGAGAAAAATTGTAAAAAAAAGCCTTTTTCTCCAGTTTAAGTGATTTGCTGCCTCCAGAATGGTTCTGAGACAAAAAAGGTAGAAACAAAAAATGTTCGCTGAAAAAAACAAACATATTTTTCAAATATATTTTTCCGCTTAAACCAACAGTTTTAGAGAAAATGGAAAAAGTAGTTTTTTTCTCTTTATGCGTCTTGAGCAACCTGTAAAATATGTTTTTTGTCATAAACAAAAAATGTTATGTTATTTTTTTCTTACAAGGAAAAATCTTAGGGGATAAGGCTATTATATTCTTTAAAATTTAGATTTTTTTGTTACCTTATAAGCGCCACTTTAAAATATTTCTCAGGTTTTACCGTCTAATAGTTTTCCTTAAACCAAAAAAATTACCGCCTATTTTTTCATTTTAAGAAAAAAATATTTTTACCGTAATTTAAAAAAATAGGGGTTCATTGTTTTGTTAAAATGTTTAATTTTACAGGGGAAAAAATGTTCAATATATTGTATAGAACTAGTTCTATAGTAGAGGATACGTCGGGTAGTTTATTAAAAGGTAAAATCGTCTTAGTTGTACGTTGCGTTGAACTATTCTACGAAATGTGTTAATAAGTTCTATAAAATTTAAAGGTCGAGGCAAAGTAATGTCTATTAGAGGGCCGGATACGAAAATCGTAGAATAGTCCTAGAAAATCTAAAACTTCAGTTAATATACAGTCTAAACTATAGAGAACAGTTCTATAAAATGATCACCGATTTTTCGGCGACAAAAATATATCTTTTGTATTATTACCATAATACACTATATTATATCTAGACCTTACAATGATGTGATCATAAACTCTCAATACCTTAAATTTGATTTCTATGAAAATTTTCAACACTTTTTCGTGAATTTCTCTATACATTTTATTGCATTTGGCACAAAATTTGTCAATTTGTCAAGTGTACCCGCCTAAAAACTTTTTGTCTCCGATTTTCTTGAAAGTCCGCGAAGTTATTATTCTAGTGAACCTCTTTTAATTCCCATAAGAGAACATCTCTAGTACGACGGGTTGTCAGTATACAGGGGCTCGAATTTTCAACCTTTTACCGCGCTGATACCCAATTAACCATAACTTATACAAAAGTTATTCAAATTAATTCTTTTATAGAGGTCGTAGAAACGCTTTTTCATCAGCTTTATGCTTAAGGCAATGGTTTTAGATAAGAAAAATTATTTAAGCTTCATTTTTTAATTTTAAACATATTTTTGAGTTTTTCTTCAAGTGCGGCCATTAATTTTCTTTCCAAAATTATGTTTTAGAAAACGCTTCACTTTTTCCCTTAAAAATGAGCCATGGTTGAAAGTAGGTCGAAAGAAATTGGTGGATATACCAGGCGTGTTAGTTGAAGTTTGCCTGTTTTTTCAATAAAGAAAACACTTAATTCTCAAGAAAATCTCAAAAATTTTTTACTCAAAGTATTGACCATTAGATTCTACACATTTTGCCCATTTTTCAGGCAAATCATGGATACCATTCCAAAAAAACTT
>JBAGKK010520733.1:0-13258 GCA_037177015.1 Euceroptres primus
CAGTTCAGTTTATTAACGAGTAGTTTAGTAGAGAAAGACAGAGTTTAGCTTGATTTAGCCTAATTTGATATTTATTTATTTAAATATTTATTCCATACACTGTTCAGTATTTTGTACCTTTAGTTTTGCGGAAAATATTATTTTTATAATGTAAAAAAAACACCATTTTTCAACTGTATTAATGGGTATACGAAATTTTGAATGAATATTTTGTTTTTTTAATTGTATTAATCGATTTATTAAATATTGAATATATGTTTTAGTTTTCAAAATTTAGAAAAAAATATAAGTTAGTCAACGTGTACAGGGAGGGGGGGTATATCGAAAGTTTACACGTGTCAACGCAAGGGGACCGGGGGGTCGAAATATCTAAAAAATTGTCAACGGCATTTGGGTACGACCCCTTACCTGTGGCATCAACTTCCTTGATATGTAAGCTTTAGTATTTTAACAATAAACAGCAGGCAGTTGCAATTAATGTGTACATTCTTGTCTAAATCCAGGCATTTTCATTATGTGAATGTGTCATTTTTAAGATGCTCCTTTAAATGTTGGACGAAACATTCGAAATACACTTAAATTGGTGGGCAATCTATTGAATCAAACTTTAGAGATATCTCAATACTGAGCAACGGTGGTATAAGAAGAATAATATTTAATTTAATTTTTAAACGTCAGTGAGCTACGAGAAAAAATTACTATATTTATCTACAAAGTCAATATTCCTTGTGGCGACAGGTGGCGCTAGTTAGTAATGCTATTCTTCTTTACCTAACTAAAAGTGGCTCACTATTAACGCACATTTTGGCTCAGCATTAACTTTCTGTGGCACAATACTGACGCATTTGCACATATATTTTTAGTAAATATTTCATAATTTTTGAGGGACTTGCCATAAATATGTAATAAGTTAGTCAGAAAATGTGAATTATGCAAAATACTAACATGCGTATTTCATTTTTGCCCAATTAAAGAGGCAATTTATGTACAGCATTGAATTTGGTGCTAGCTTGAGGTGACTCACTATTGAGGTCTTTACTCTATAAAATTAAAAATTTTCATGAAGTGGGCGAAACCGAAAATATAAAGGAAATTCAACTTAATTTTTGCGCTCATTGAAAAAATGTTGAAATATTCAAATTTTTTAATGCGAATCAGCAGCAGAATGTATTAACAGATTTCAAAAGATATTTAGGTTAATTCCCTTCTGCCCAAAAACATCGCTTCGCAATTAGGAGAATTTCATCTGGAAAAATTTTTGCAGAAATGCGGATATATCACAAACGGACGAAACATCTCTTGGTGAAAAACAATTTCTACGATCGTTCGTAGCAATATAAAGCTGCTTTAATTTTCTCCTAGTATCAATTTACTACTAAGTAAATTAATAAATAAAAATTTTTCTATCTCATATTTCGCGTGATTTTCTTCTAGGCACTGAAATTTTTTGAATTAACTTTTAGATAAAAAAATATTGGCATTTTTTCCAGAACTATTTTCCAATTCGAAAGTATATAAGTCTGTTTAAGGGGTCTAGTCACAATGAAGAAATACTTTTAACCTTTTTTTTTTTTTTTTGCTGGAACTTATATGACTTTCGATTTATAACCAGACTTGCTCGAAAAATATTTAAAACATACTGAATACATACTTGACTACTTTATTTGGATTTAAGGAAAAATAAAATTATACCAGATATTATATAATCTGATCAATATTACACTGGCCAACCAGGAAATCTCCTGATAGAGATTTAATGATTTTCAAATGATTCAGTTTGACTCTGCTAAGGTACCATATTATGTAGGAGTGTTCACAATGAGTAATACTTACATTGTTGAACGCCATTTTTAGAATTTTTGGACAGAGTACATTATTCGCTGTCTTGCTTCAAGGGTTGCGGGAGGCAGTGATTGTACATGGGACTATAGCTATATCGAGTTATGCCATTTTCTAATTGGTACATTCGGAATGAATTTCAATCAGCTAGCGGATTGGAAGTAAATACTTAATATTTATTAATATAACAAAGAAAAAGAAATTATTCGAAATAATTGTTGAATGAGAGCAGATTCTTCAGAATGAAAACTGTTTAGAATAACGCGGAATCATTCGGAATTAAAACGGAGTCATTCAGAGTGACTTTGGAATGACTAGACCCCACAATTAAAAATGGTTAAAGCATGTTGAAAATTGTAAAGAAAAAAACACTTTTCACCAAAGCCACAAAAAGATGAAAAGGTTTTTGAAAAGTAAGTGTCGAATAGTTCTCTTGTGATAAAAAAGTATGGAGATGGTAAAAAAATAAACGCCGTTGTTAAAGGCGATATTTTTTAAAAAATCCTTTTATATGGAAAAGAGGACCGTGTGGTGGTCCGATGATACATTGATGTATATCAAGGCAATGTTACTTACTCAAGGCCTAAGGCCCAATTGATACCTCGAACTAGGAACAAGATTAAGGGCTGCCATGCAACCAACCACCTGATCCAGTCCAATAACTGACCATAAAGAACGTGCGGTCGTTCCCATCTTTACATATTTTGTTAAGAAAGCAATATATAAAACAATTTCATTACACAATTTCAGAAAGCAATATATAAAACAATTTCATTACACTTTCTTCTTTACGTATGAGAGTTACGTTTTCTTTTTCAAAAATTAAATTAAACGATTTATTGCACAAAATGTATTGTGTAATTTTTGAAAATGTTTCAAATTTAGTACGGACCATTCATTTGTTTGTTTAATAAAAGGATACGGATTGCGGAACATTTTCTTGAGATCGACTTTTTCCTTACAGTAAGGACAAGTCTGCTTTTTACCTACAATACACCAGCCTCTGATGCAAAATTCATGAAAGACGTGTTCGCAACTGAGCTTATACGTATTCTCTAAAACTCCCTCCTCGTGTTCAGAAACCAGAAGCTTGTTCCCGCATACGGCACACACACCTGGATCCAACGTTCTTGTTGGCATACCTCCCGGTGTGTAATACTGCAAAAATATCAAAAAGTTATGTAAATGAATAATAAAATATCAGACTTTACAAAAAATTTGCAGTTTATATACATATGTACAAGTGTTTAAAAATAATATATCAGTGGACACAAGTTTCACAAGACCTAATTAAAACGTCCTAAAAACGTTGTTAAGACATAGATGTCATGATGTCAAAACAGATGAGTAGAACGTTCCAAAGACGTCCTATGTCAGACTAAATGATGTTCTAAATACGTCCTAGATAATATATCGAATGATAATAAAAAAAGCTTATCATTAACACGAGTTATAAATTATGCATAACTTATAAAATGTTTTAAATAAGATTAGAGTAATGACTCCCAAAGTGAATCCGTGTAACAATGTCAAAAATTGCTTGATATCGTATGAAGGTCCAAGACTAGTTATTGGGAAATACGTTAAGAAATAAAAATTGAATTTTTCGAATCATAAAAATGACCGTAGTATTAAACAATTAATAAACATAAAAAAATGTTACAGTCCGCGGAACAAAGGACCATTGAATTGATGTGGGAAATATGCATTTGAAAAAAAAGATAACAAAGTGGTTCCTTTTTACACAGACTTTTTAGTACCAAAAACGATAATGCCAAATACATGTAAATTACTTAAAGAAATTAAGGTAAAATTAATTTAAAAAAGCATTTTAAAAAACTCGATAGTTTTCTACCTCGTTTAATCCCCAAAACTGTGTTTGATTTTGCTGAACAGGTGCGGCAAATGAGTTTTCTTAGTTTTCTTTGTTAGAATCTAAAACTTCCCTGTAAAACAAGAAAAAACAACGAATGTTCGAAAGATCGAAAAGTGAAAATAAAAAAAAAGGTTTGACAGAATACAGTTTCAAAAAGTGCTCGAGTCAATATTTTTGAAGCAGCATCAAATCTTCTCTCGATTGATGCCCTGATCAAAAGCTCATTATTGTAATCACCAGGATTGCAAGGATATCGTTTGCAGTGCAAGTTCAAATCGGGAAATGATTCGGGTCGTAACAAAAACGCATTACTTGTTAGATACTGGTGCCTTACTGTTAGAATTTGTAACGTAGTATTTTTGACTGCATTCAATATAACCCTTATACCTTTTTGCTCTTTTAATTTTTGTTTCTCACCGCATATTCTGAGGTTAATTCATGCATCGACTTATTGTCGGGCCATCAGGTTGTCATAATGCTTATTATATCAAACACTGACTCTTTTTTAAATGATTATTTTCCATGCATCTCGAGCACTGTCCTGTCAAAAAACTGCAGGCAATGATCCTGCCAATCACGATCTTTCTGTGGTTTCATCCTGTCACTCTCAGATTTCACGGCTAGCCGCTGCTTGGGGCTCATGCAGCTGATATCGTTCGAATGGATTCGGAATTCTCACCCACGCATATACCCTGGAAGTGATTCCCTTGGTATTCGAGAGCGATCAATATAGGTGAGCGATCAACAAGCTCAATCAATCGGATCAACACCACGACAGTTGGAAACTGTCACTTGCAGCAGCAGACGACGTTCATGCGTTCAGGTCATAGTAGGGCGCGATTTTACCATTCCGCGATCGTTGTACCGACTACGAGTCTTTATATTCTGATCATGTACCATTCGCGGAATGGATACGAAGTCTCCAATAATGAACGCGATCACCAGCGCCGCTCACGACCTCGAGAGCGTCTCTCGAGAGTGTCTCTCGAGAGTGTCTCTCGATAGCTCATTCGAGTTTGGAAACGCTTCCTGTGCAAATCATTTTTCTGAAAGTCTATTTTTCCTTCCTCTAACTTCACTCTGCTTGATGTCGTGCAAAGGACGATGCAGGGTAGATCGTCGCATTCCAAGTAACAGTTCTCGTAACTAAGATCACCTTGCTTAGTTAATTAAGCTTTTAAAAAGCCTTGTGGTTGCACTTGGCAACCACGCATGAAGCATGGCTTGTCCGGCCATTGCTCGGAAATCTTTTCTTTAAATTCGTAGAGTTAGTGCACGATTTTTTAGGACTCCGTCAATATTGAGCAAGTCCACGAGTCACATAATTACCGATGGTTTTGACAAACCTTTTGAACTGCTGTTTAGGCGTGGCCTTGATGCCTCGCATCCGCTTACTGTAGAATGGCCTTCAGCCGCGTAGAAATTTTAAATTTAGTTTACGATTCTTGTAAAGACTCTTGTACATTCTTGTAATGATTTACTGGTTATAATTATATCCTCTCCGCGGTCTGAGTTAGCAGCGGATTAATTCTTTCAGATTTTATTTTAAAATTGAATCATATTGCAAACGTTAGTATTTCACTTTTAGTATTTTTCCATGCAAAAATATATGGCGCTCGGCAATAATTAAAGTAGTCAAAATTTGAAATCTCTCTTAGTTCGCAACCAACGTCTCGCCGATGGTCTCACAACTCTCATCGTACAAAATCATTGCAACAACTGAAGAACAACTCTTTCCTCTAAAAGCAACTGATCCTCTCCTTTCCACATGGTCCTAAAAATGCGGGAGGGGGGGAGTGGAGCTCTTGCGGTGATTACCGTAAATTCAACGCAAGGACCATCTCGGACAGGTACCCAGTATCTCACATCGGAGATTTCACTCAATACCTCAAGCCTACATTCAAATATCAGTTGCCGAGGAGCACATTCCCAAAACAGACATCACAATACTGTTTGGGTTGTTCGTATTTCTGTATGTTATCGGTCTTTGTAACGCAGCGCAGACCTGGCAGCGTTTTATGAATCTAGTAGTTCGATTACTGCTACATCGACGTTTTGTGACGTCAACTACTGAAGAAGAGCATGAACTTCACCTACGTCTAGTACTCGATCGTTTCAAGGACTAGATCGTTCTGATTAACCCAGCTAAGTGTCTGTAGGGACAACACAGCGTTAAGTTTCTCGACCATAAAGTTTCTGCAAAAGATATGAAACCACTTCCGAAAAAGATCGAAACAATTCTCAACCCAAGACAGCGAAAGAACTCCTTCGATGGCCAATTCCAAGATAACAGAGACATGGAAGCAAGATTTTAAATATGAAAAATTATTTTTGACACCTATTTGTCTTAATAGTTAATTATACGTAGATTTCGAATATGAAATCGGTTTTCTATTTTAAAAGCTCTGCTAAGCAGCAATTTTTCGTCACATACGTATGTGTTGAGATCATTCGATAACTCACATATTCGTAGCTCAGGTTTGTTCCCAAATATATCCATTATTAGCTTTCTTAGACTCATTCGCATTCCAGGGTATAAATAAGGATTCTTTGAAGATTGGAATCACTATCTAGAAGAAATGATTGGACCTTCTAGATGGGAATTATGTTAAGCTGTAGAAGAGAGTAACGCAGTGTCTGTGAGTTACCGAAAAATAGGGTATATATTTTTTTATGCAAGACGAAAATTTTGTATCACTATGAAAATTTATATTCTACATTAGTTTTCCATGCTCTTTTATTCTGTCAAATCCTCAAGACGAGCTGTTTCTGATATCGATACAATCAGTGGTAACTCACAGACAATCTACATGCACTCCAAACTGATTTCTCAGTGTAATGTAAAAGCAACCTTTGGAAATAAGTAGGAGTGTGTAAAATGACTTCGGGTCTAGTCAGGTTTCGGGTTCGCAACCCGACCTGAAAACAGAGTTAACACAAAAGTTCAATTAACCCTTTAGTATTCAATGTACCATGTTTGAAGCATAAGGATACCGACTATTTTTTGAAATATCTTATACAATTTTAACCCTCTACCTACTCAAATGACCGTTATCCTCAAAAATCGACAAACTAGCCGCCTGATGAGGACAATAGGAAATACATTTTATGGCGTTAGAGTGGGGATAAGTTAGCGTAGCAGAGGGTTTATCGAAAAATTCTCAGAAAATTTGACAAGTATAAATGCATCCTAAAAAAGGTTTGTCAGACAAAATTAATTAAAATTTTCTTTTATCTGTAAAAATTTTAAAATTGAATTTATTAGGGTAAATAAAGCAATCCGTGAAAATGTGTTTAAACATTATCGGTGATCAAAACTTCATTGAATTACACGTAAGCATGGAGTACATCTCATTTTTTCATTTATACACTTATACACTTTACTTTCACTTATACACGTTTAGACGCGAAAGAGTGAGAGAGAAGGAATTGTTCATTTACGAGCTTGGGGACCATCGATACGGTTTGACTTTTTAACCCAAATCGGGCCGTAGTCGATCACATATCGGTCCCAAGAATATAAATGATGTGTGATACTTAGACCAGATGTAGGCTGTGGAAGCTCCGATCACGGTCGCTCGCCAGAGCAACCAATCCAAGTGCAACTGGAGGCCCGTATCATCCATCTCGCTTTTTCCAAACCACCAGAAGATGAAAGAGTCGGGAAGAACCCAACGAACACGCTCCACACTTTCATTAAACAAAGGACTAAGAAGACTTCATGCTCCAGTCTGATTACGAGACAGAACAATTAGATGTATCACTCGCGAGCGCGTTAGACTTGAGCCTTATTTTGGCTACTCACGATTCTCTTCGTTTGAGAGTCAAAACTGAACTGAACTGAACTGAACTTCCAAGGGGTTGGTGAAACTTGAGCATGTCACCATTCACCCCTCTACACTCACTCGAAGCGCTCATCTATGGTTAGAGAAAAGGCCCCATCAAGCAGACCCCAATGAAAGTACCATACGGTACACTGAATTCAGGGGAGACTCACAAGAACCATAAATACCGAACGACAAATCAACAACTTTCACAAATAGTCACCTAATTTGAAAGCGGGCCCAAAAGCCTTCATAAAAATCTGAACAGGATTATCCAAAAATGCCATTTAAAAAAAAATATACACGGAAAACCTTATGCGATTTGCAAAAAATTAATTTTTTACCTAGAAAGTGATGTGGTTAGAGTTAGAAATTTTTTGAAATTTTTTAATCGAACTTTCTGCCTAGATGGGGTTTTCGGGCAGGGATTTTAAAAATTGTGCACACTCCTAGAAATAAGTAATAAATTAATAGTTATCAATTTTGATGCTAAGATGTCTAAAAACAGCAAAATATCTACCTTTAGAGGTGTATGGGTTCACCAGAAAATTAGTAACTTATGGTCCATGCACTGTTCTCGTTAATCAAGAATCAGCGAGATACATTTTAAAAAAGCTGAAACCAAGAGACAATTAATATCCGCTGATGGGAATTATTATTTTTTTCACAAAAAACAAGGAACGGAAAATTGTCAAAATATGTTTCGTGTTTAACACTCTGATTCTTAGTATTTTTTGATTTTCTTTAATTTTTAACTTAATTTTAACATAACTTTAATTTAGTAACCTAAAAACTACTATTTCGTTTTCAATAAATACTAATAGAGACAAAAAACGTGACCATGGACATAAACTCTTGAGACCATAGAAAATCGCCGGTAACTGTGAGTCACCGATATTGACTGTGAGTTACGACTTTCGGAAGGATCAATGAAAGTATGACTAAAATCGAAAAATCGAACAGAAAGATTCATTGAACCTTTTTTTTATAAGTATTTGAGGGAGAATATTTTTTTTTTCGAGAAACTTAATTCTCAGAGTGTGGTGGCGATGCTAGTGAATGCAGAAATTCGGGTTTTGTCCGCGTATGTGAGATACCGATCTTCTGAGCAGTATATTTCTACTCCAAAAGCGGATAAAATATTAAGTCCCGAAATATTCTGAAAGTTTAAACTTAGGAGAACATGACACAAGAAAACTAGCACCAGTTAACCTTCACTTGGGACATGAAAATCATGAATGGTATCGTGAAAAACGTAATTTTGTGTCCGTAAGGTACTCTTGGAATTAGCCCGATTCGTCGGTACGTTAAATTTTTTCAGGATTTGCAAAACCAAATCTGCATCTACTCAGGTTCCACTACACGAACTGCTCCAAGAAAATTTAAAAGATAACGCACTTGTTTCCTGGAATTAACGTGCTCTGAGAGGCTTTTGAGGAGTGTTAAAAGAGCCTAGAAGAAGCCGTCTAGCTAGACTTTCCGTCTCTGAAAGCTTCTCTCATCATCTTTACCGACGCCTCTGATTTCGCAGTTGGAACAGTAATGCAGCAGCAAATTGATAACCATTCACTTCGATTCTTCTAAGAAATTCTAAGAAACTGAACACCACTGGACAAAAATATGATGCCTATGGTAGAGAACTCCTAACAATCTACAAAGCCATAAGGTATTTTCGTAATTTTTGGGAATGAGGTTCCGGAACTGATCGTCGATAACGGCATATCCGACCACACCACAAGCATATAATCGTAAAAGTCAATTATGAGCACTGCATATTTGTGTGCGTTTGGGTCGTATTCTAGGGTGGTCCAAAATAACTTTTTTTTGATAGAGGAGCACGATCCTCCCTATTTTGTGCTGTTTTCGAAAAAAGAAAAGCTTATTTTTCGAAAAACTGACAAAAATAAATGCTTGTTCTCAACTTTTTGCAAATTAAAGTTTAGTCACTTCTTAAGGAATTTTCAACGAATGATTTCCATTTCTTTAATTTGAACCACCCCAGTCTCTTTATATTGTGTCCGGAAAATGCCTCAAAAAAAGAAAAAAAACAAACAATTTTATGAAATATTCATGCTTAAAATGCGAATTGTGAAATTTTTCAACAAGAATTAGTTTTAATCGATAAGCGGCAAAATTTCATGTATTTTTTAACTAATTTTAAATTGTTTAAAACATTTTTGTTTGTTAAAAAAATTGTATCTCCCCTATAAATCATGATAAGTTAGTATTTTCTGGAATTGATGACAGTAAGTGAAGGTTGAAAAAAATATTTTTTCTTTAAGACATTTTTCAATTGTTTAAACAATTTCCATTCGTTTACATTTTCTTCGCAAAAAATTATTAAAAGTTATTGTTTTCTGGAATAAATGACACATTGAATGAGTATTGAGAGTAATATTATTTGTTTAGGACCCTTTTGAATTGTTTAAACAATTTTCATTAGTTTACATTTTTTCACAAAAAAACAAAATATTTTTTGTTTCAGACATTTTTCAATTGTTTAAGGTATTATGGACATAAACACACTTTTCTTAGGGATTTTCTGAAACTTGGAATATAAGTTCATTGGAGTGTTACCTAAACATTTATGCAATTAGAAAAAATCTAACCTCCCCTGAGCTGAGAAAATTGCTATCAAAGTTGGACGCTTTTACACGTTAGGTCCTTTCCTAAAACTACGAAAAAGTGACATATTTAACTCCAGCTCCTAAACTGTTTTTACCATTTTTTTAAAAACTAATATATGTTAAAAGAGCAACTCACGAAGTTTTAAAAAAAAAATTTCAGAATTTTCGACCTACTTTTTAAAGGAAAGCCGTAGAAAGCTAAAAAAGACAGAGAGGACCGATCGTTTCATCGCTTAATGCATTGGTGTGTGTGTGTGTGTGTGTGTGTGTCCGTACAAACACTCGCTGCACGTAGAGAGTAGGACTAACTTTTTGCAGAGTATGAATGCACATAATACCTTAAACAATTACAAATCATCCACTTTAAACTTTTTCTGGGAAAGGTGAAGAAAATTCTAGTTTTTTCTAATCTCTTACACAATGTCGCTTATTAAGTATTTTCTTCTTTCAGAACTCAAACTTTAATTGCTTAAACAATAATCATTTGCTCGAACAGTTTTTTCAGTAATTTATGGAGTTATTTTTTTTCTTGTGGACTTAATGAGGCAGTTAAATTGTGTGAGGAAGAAGGGTAATAATTTTTGTTTCAGGAAGTTTCTTCTACTGTAGTCCACAAGAAAAAAATTACTATACATATCTTACTGAAAAAAAAATAGTTTAAACAAATGATTATTGTTTAAACAATTGGAATATAATTTTTGAAAGAAGAAAATACTTAATAATAAGCGACATTGTGTAAGAGATTAGAAAAACTGGAATTTCCTTCACCTTTCTCATGAAAGTTAAAGGTAATTGTTAAAAGTAATTGTTTAAACAATTGCAAAATGTCTGAAACAAAAAATATTATTCCTAACGCTTATTAAGCCTGTCACTAATTTCAGAAAATACAAAGTTTTTATAATTTTTTGAGAAAAAAAATGTAAACAAATGAAAATTGTTTAAACAATTCAAAAGTGTTTTAAACAAATAATATTACTCCCAATACTCATTCAATGTGTCATTTATTCCAGAAAACAATAACTGTTCATGGTTTTTTGCGAAAAAATGATTTAAAGAAATGGAAATTGTTTAACCAATTGAAAAATGTCTTAAAAAATCTGCCCGGCCTACTTCGGGGGCGCGGGCACATTTTCATCGAGCGCTTCGCTCGCAAGTTTGAGCGCACCTAAGGCGCGCGGAGTGACCGTCGCGCTTCGCGCTCCGTTATCGTTAACCCTCGCGCTGCGCGCGAGATCCTTATAGCTCGCGAAGGTCGCTTCGCTCGCTAGTTTGAGCGCGCTTCCGGGCTCGCGGAATATTCGTCGTTCTTTGCGCAGTCAAGTTTAATCCTCATGATTTACTTTTACTGCGCTAAGTAAATTTTGTAATTTTATGAATATGAACTTAACAGTGTGTCATATACATCTAATTTCCGACCGTTTTTTATTTATATTTGACAGGTTTATTGAGAGAAATACAAATATTGCGCTGAAATTATGGTAAATAATAAATAGTATATTGAGGCATCAATGTCTTGTGAGTTTCATATTTTGATTTCGAAGAAAAATTACTTTTGAATTTTTTTCAAAATAAAAACTGAAACGCACTAGACATTGATGCTTCAATATATTCTTTATTATTTTCCGCAATTTCAGCATGATACTTGAATTTCTCACTTATTAAAATAAGTTTGAGAGCCCCTAGGGCTCGCGATTCAGTAACATTTTATTAATTCTTTAGAAATTAAATCATGTTTAATTTTCTTAAAGTGCTCACAACTTTTAAAGAGATTGTTAACTTTGTTTTTGGTTTCAAGTTCAGATGGCAATTAACTTACTTAAGGTTCTATCGACCTTAAGGAACACATTCTCATCACGATTCTCGCGCTTCGCGCTCGATCTTTTGCATGGATTTCTCAAATTGTCTAATCGATTACGTAATCACAGTAATTTATTTTTTCCAAAAATCTCAAAAAAGAAACAAAATTTTGCAAACGTTTTCCAGACCAGCATTTGCTCAAGTACACACCCGTACAGAAATAATTTGATCTAGTCCTTTAACGTAAAAAGCTAAACCAGATCCAGACCCAGTCAGATAGATTAAAACTCTGGAAGATGGAGCTGCATTATTCCATCCCTTAGATCGAGCCCAGCTCGAATTATCTCGATGATTTGCGCTTTCACACGCATTTTTAAATTCCAATGAGAAATGTTTAATTTATTAAGCAGCGTGTTGTAACCAACAGTTTTGGCCTTTAGACCTTGATGGACACCATATTGTTTGTTCGGCTCCCTCTGAAAATGCGACGTCGTGACTGGATTCATTAAAAATGTGCTACGTTTATTTCACTAATTTTGAAGTAAAAAAAATTTTTGTTTAAATACAGTTATTTTTTACTTTAATTGACATTTATTTATTGCTTAGTACATATACCTTTATTATAACCTAACCTGTGAAAAAAATTTTTCATTAATCATATTGATAATTTATATTTTTATTCGCTTTAATTTAAAATTTCCTGTATTTGAATTTTTCGAGAATTTGAATTGACGGAAATTAGTTTTTCGGTATTTTTTCTCACTCGGGATTTTGGCTTTTCGGAAAAAAGATATCCCAAACTATTAGGAAGAGGTTCCATTTTCTAAATGGCAGTTTTTTGATAATCAAAAAATTTTTACGCCCGCTTACCGTCATCGGACTGAAATTGGCAAATTCACGCTGGCTAAGCAGGCACCTAAAGGAGCGTTTTCAGAGGGGTCGGACAAAAATACATTTTCGGCAAAACTATGCAAAATACGAAAAAAAAACCACTTTTATTCCACGTGAAATTCGAATTCAGGAGCAAAAAATAGAATAAGTGGGTGAAACTAAATAAAAATTTGCATTTTTTGAGAGAACGACGCGAGATAAGAAAAAAAACGTAAGAAGCAAAATTGGTTCCCCCCATAGAGCTCTATAAAACGGTGCATAGGATTTTCCGGTATTTTGTCCTTTTAACGAATAAAAGTGAATTTTTTTAATTTAAAAAAAAAATACAGAGATTGTTAACTTTGTTTTTGATTTCAAGTTCAAAGGGCAATTAACTTACTTAAGGCTCTATCGACCTTAAGGAA